>JAQIWN010000427.1:0-34121 GCA_034699025.1 Entomobrya cf. arborea Gr-Col-00668 | reverse complement strand
CAGACCGACAGACGGACAGACTTTTATCCCCTTAGCCCCCATCGATTTTATAAAGTACCATTCTGGCACTTAATAAATTTTAAGCAAGTAGATTTAAACAAGTAGCTGTAGAAAACAGCTTGTTTGTCTTATTTTAAACTTTTTATATTTTGAAATTTCTTTTGGGTATTCATTTACTACTTTTGCCACAAATTATATCAGATTTATTAAAAATGTTGAATTCCCTAATTTTTAAGTGGAACGATGGGTCCTTGCTTAAAGCCTCAAAATTAAAATATAAAGCATGTATAAACATATGATAGACTTCACCAAGCATGTCATACAATTACTTGCTCTAGAATACTCTCTAGTACAAATGGATATATTTTTTATACCTGGTTTACGACACTATTTAAGTACGTGAATCAAAATCCTGGCCAAAGCGTCCAAAACATAAAAAATGGTACTACGTGAACGCAATAAATACGATGACATTGCTTTCTTCTACTGTCGCATTTTTTGAATTCCATTTCTCTCCCTTACATGCAATAATTTTTAGCCTGCTCGGGGGACAGACTGAGTCAACCAAAACAGCTTGTAAAACGAAATATATTTTGAAAAGACTCATCCTTCCTGAATTTGTGTTATTCAAAACAAGAATTCACGCAAGGTAATCATAGCGTGCATATTAAGATCATGTTCCATCATACGCTTACTTACGTATGCTGTACGTGTGTATTAGTTTTTAAAAAATGACGCATGAATTAAAGCTTAGAACAGTGATAGGATTTACGAATGAGTAGCTAAAGTTTCAAAGTTGTTTATTTTATGGCCACCAAAAAAAAATGGTCAAAAACTTAAACATTCGTATAAGGTTAGTATAAGTTGACTTCGACTTAAGTTCAATCAAAAAAAATGTTACCAAAATGTGACCTTGTAATATGAACAAAATTATTTTAGTAGCATCAATATTGGTTAACTTATATTTTCATAATATGTACTTTAATAGTTTAGTTATGTAACACAATTCATGATATTTCCGTGATTGTATCTGAGATAATGATATAAATAAATTGCGCAAGGCTTTTCAAAATTCAAAAATATATTATTATACATAGTATGCTATGCTTGCTTCACTAGCAAAATTGGTCCTGGTGCAAATCTTAAATTATGTTAATAGCAAAGGGTGTGCTGGAACCTGGAACCCAAACCAAAAATACTGGTCTATTAAAACACATTTCTTATGATTTCAGTTCAGATAAGAGTTCATCTTTTTTCCCACAGACTTCACATAATGATGAAAAACAAAGCTTTAAACTTATTTGATATGAGATTACGTAAGGTATACATAGACAAGGAGCTGGCTTCCATTGTCATATTAAATTGAATGGATTGAAATTCATTGACATGTACATAAGACAATGGGTAAGGTTTTTAATTTTTGAGAAATATTTTAAGAACCTCAATGTCACCTAAACTTCATGCAAACTTATATATAAACGCAAAAATTTCGTACTTTTGCAAACATTTGAACTTAGACGATAAAGGACATTATTTTGTGTGCTGAATTGCTTTTTAAAATGCAGACTTTTCACTCATTAAATTGTCCAAGCGTTGTCTTCGTTTTCCTGGGTGCTCTCTCATTTCTTTCCCCTTGGGCTTTTGGTTTAAATCCAGAGGATTATGGGAGGTAGCTTTGTACTCGCGTGCATTACAATCAAATATTGATAACTGAATTTACAATTACTCGGTTTTTCTTATTTGCAACGCAGGGAAATGGTCATTAAAGTTCATCAAGGCATGTGTTGGGCCGAATATCTGAACACGTTTCCAAACACAAAGACTGATGAATTCATTAACTGCCATATCCAGGCACCAAACGTCTTGAAACAAGTCAAAGCACAAAACCTACCCAACGTAAGTACTAAATTCAAGTCACAGGATACTGTGCTGAGAATTTCAAAGATAAATCCATTTCTTTACAGAAATATTTTGGACAATGGACGATCCAACTAGCAATGGGCCGTTTGCCAAGCCAGTATCAACAGTGTAACGATTTCTTAAAGGTACTCAATCAAATTTAGTGACATGAAATCAAATTAAATTCAGTCAACTTGAATTTAGAACCATAATTTTAATTTGTATACTCAATTATTACAAAGGATGCAGATAAAGCACCTACATCTAGTTACGACGATGTCCTGCTTGAATCAACAAGCGGTAAATATCCTTTTAGAGGGTTTGTTCATTGTATGGTCAATGTATTAGAACAATCACAAGGACAACCTGCGGTTGCAGCGCTGGTACCAAAGTTTACTAAATTCTAACATAATATGATTATTGATGACATTAATCATTATAATGATTTACAAAACGTCTACAGAAAAAGAAGATCACTGAACCAGATCACTGGAGAACAGTGATTTTGGATCGGGAAAATCAGTTTAGAAACCGTCACAGTGCTGACAACTTAAAATTAGCCAAGGAGGTTGTTCAAATATAATATCTAATGAATTGGTTTGTGCTTTTATGAATGTACGACAATTATGTTTTGTCATAATTATAAATTTGTGCGAATAGCTGTCTGAACAAGCTCAAAAATGGGCTGATACAATTGCTAAAGAATGCAACCCCCGTCATAGTAAAGGTAGCGATCCTGACCGCCAGTTTCAAGGCGAAAGGACAGGAGAATCGCTTGCAATGTCAAGTGCTGAAACAATACCTGTTGAGGACACAGCTATGGTTGCGGTAAATGGCTGGTACGTATGAAGATGATTTTCGTGTTGAGTTAAAGATGGCTTTAATTTGCGACCTTATCAACATATTTTCTCCTTGAATTCCCCATAGGTATGAGGAGATCAAGGATTATCCATTTCCGGCAGGATACACTGGCAATGGGGCAGATGCATTGTTCCCAAGAATTGGTCATTTTACCCAAACTGTTTGGAAGGAAACTGAATTTGTTGGTTATGGATATGCAACCAATCCTAACTGCCCTAGTTTCAAAACATATGTAGTAGCAAGGTATTTTCCTGCAGGGAATATGATTGGAGAGTTCCCCGAGAATGTATTGGCTCCTAAAAAATAAATAAGATGGTTATGTTATGTACACAAAACGTACATACAATTAGGATAAGAATAATAGATATCATATCGAAAAGATCAATTTTAAAATTTATAAATTACTTCAATAAATTATTCGCATGTTTGAAAAAAATTACAAATTGTACACGTACACGTTGATGACACGCAATATTGCATTTCATGCAAAGAATTGAAATGAAACGTAAAAATAAGATATCGAATTGTAGAATGAAAACAAAATTACTTCATTTTTTGGTGTTTGTCAAGCCAAGTCACGCGATAAACTTCATTTCAATGTAATTTTTTAGGCTTTGATCTTGATCCGTAGCAAAATATATAGCAAAAACGTAACTCTTTAATGTGTGTATTTTTTTAACCGTAATGAGAACTTGAATGAAGTAAATCTGTTTTCGATTTTGAAAATCTACTAACAGTTTAACGGAGTGAGTGCACACAAACATTTCTACCTGATATTTGCAAATTAAGCAATTATGATTCCCAGGAATATGTGTGGTCTTTCTTCTTTTTGCATTTTCATTGTTTTCATCATTTCCACTGGAGTACATGGGCAAATAGAAATTCCGTCACTAAACGATCCCTTTCCAGCCGATGCAGGTCCAGAGCCTCTGCCAACTACTTTAGCACCTTATAGAGGCTGTCCAGCGGAATGTAATTTAAGACTAGGCCAAGCAATGGATATGATAGGTAACTCAAAAAATAATCCTTTTAGCCAAATAATACACAGATTAGAAAAATAGCAATCTAAGCAGTTTCATTTATCATCTTATAGCCGATTTGGAAAGGCGAGTGTCAACTCTCAACATAACTGTAGTTTCCAGACTAAATAATGTTAACACAGGAGGGGGTGGAGCTGGGGACTCTGAACTTGTCAACAGAGTGGTGAACGTTGAAAACTACCTTTACGGAAACATGACAATGGTCACTAACAAATTAAACAGTGATTTGTCATTAACAAGAGCTACATTATCGCAAAACATAACAGATACCCGGAACTACTTAGATGGCCGTATAGCAATGCTACCAACAACTGTCGGAAGTGGTGGCGATGGGGGCAAGTCCCAAGAAGTCTATTCAAATATTACAACTCGACTGAACAACCTAGAAAACTACAAAGTTCAGACATTAATAGATGAGAATAACGTTTGGAGAAAGAATTTTGAGGTGGTTAACAAGACATTTTCGAAATTAAGGAAAAGCAGCTACAGTAATGATGTCATTGTTGTTGGCTAAATTTCAAGACAAATTACCTGTAAAAATTACGACTTTATAAGCTTAACTAACACGCATGATTAATCATTCACTTTGTCAATCATTCCATTCATGTACATCAAGCTCATTAATGGTAATAAGTCTAACTAATTAGCAATTGAAATGAGTCATAATCAAATTAAAAAATATGATTTGTAATTCTTTAATGATATTAATAAAGTCGCATATTTCCCTAACTTATTATTAACCTTTAAATAAAAGAAATTCAACAAGGTTAGCGATGTTTCTCCGCATCATCAATGATTTTGATGATCAGTTCTTCATACCAAGTACCAAAAACGTGCATTTTGTTTTGGTTGTTTGCACGACATAATTAAACCTTCCATTTATTTCACTTTTCTCATAAATTACTTCTTTTACTTATAACTTGTGGCTTGTCTGACCACTTTTACAACATACAACCATCACCACTGTCCATATTGGGACAAAAAAGGCACGAGACGAAGTGTATACCTCCCAACTCTTTCTATGCGATAAATGCGATGATTGTTAAATGATACAACACGTTTGTGACTACTGCCTTGTAATTTTGACAAGTATATTATAGAAAACCTTTGGCATTTGGCCATTCATGCAAAGCAGTGCAAATATTATTTAAAATGCTTCTTCACAAAAACTAGTCTTTAGCACTTAGGCATACATAATATTATGCTGAGGAGCTTAAGCTTCAGTTCAGTTTGAGCAAACTATTACAATTCCTCCAATAAAATGAAAAAAAATACCCACTCTGTAATGATGAAGAAGAGTCATTAAAGCTTTTGAAAAACCCTTTTAATTTTTATATTGTTAAAACGCAGCGTATAAAATTCAACAATAGACCAGTCCATCCTACCTGGTGGCCCACTGACTTCCTTTTGAATGGGAACTGAGCAAGTCTTGTCTTAAGAGCCATCATGCGAGTGCATAAATAATATTTATTTTGAAAAGATCGGTATTATTTTATTAAAAATACGATACTGACTGATATTGTTGAGCTCTCTTGTTTACGCGTAAACAAGAAGCTACTTTCATCTTTGCCAAGTCCAACCAATTTAATTTCAATTTGAAACGTGATCCACAATCTAAACTACTGGATTTTCGCATTTTTAATAGATTTATAGAGCAGCTTTATATTCAGAAATAATTGTAATTCAATTATATTCTTTGAATTAAACCAGAAAATTCACCTTAAATCTCTGGTACTTTTAATAAACGTCCTTCATTTCAAAACTTCAATTTCAATAGAATATGCCGTTCAAACAATAAATTCGGTTGCACGTTGCGTTGCATGTAAGTGCACCGATGATACCTAAAATGATACATACAAAATTCCGTGTCCACTTGAATACAAGAAATTTTAAACTGATATCCACCTCATACTGGTTACCTGCTTTGCCACAAGATTAAAAAGCCAAGATCAATCGGTGGTCTTCTCAAAGAATATAAAAAAATCCCTCAGTTTTACAATTGCCAAAAGTACTAAACCAAATAAACAATGAAGTATAATATGAGCTTGTTTCATTTCATTTTTCAATCATTCTTGTTTGTTGTGTGACGACTACAGCTATTGCCCACCATCTACAATTCACTGACTTTGTCTGCTTTCCTCCGCTGTGAGCTCAGCGTCTTTGATTCTCGATACGTTACATTGTTTTTTTTAAATGTAGGTAAGTAGCATACGATGACAATGATGATGTGTCCGCACTTTAAAAAAATGCAAGAATTGTCCAACTTTATGTGGCTCATCTCATCATCAACATATCATGCAAGGTGACATGATGCAAGCAAATTGCAAAACTTTACTAAAACCTGACTTGAAATAAGTTTCTGCAACTCCCAAACGAAAAAAAATACACATATTCACTCACCACACCAATATCAATATTCGTTCGTTCATTTTTTTACATTCTCCTTTTCGTGAAGATCACTTTCAATATATATAGCTTGCAGCAGAATGCTGTAAAATCTCACAAATTGTAAAATATACTTACACATACATTATGCATGTTGAAAGATGAGGTCACTGGTCAACGGTTGGTCACTTGCTTTATTCATTTTCCCTGCTGTTATGTAGTTTCGAAGCAGCAAGGAGATAATCAAACACAAAACACAACACATATAATAAGCAATCATATTAACTTGTATACAGGTTTTTTTGCTTGATTAAACCCTTTTCTTTATTTATCACTCTTACAAAAAATACAATATATTCTCGTTTTAAAGTACAATTCATGAGCATTTTCATGCATATCGTAACAAAAGCTTATGTGCTATTGCTATTTTCCAATTGCCACGCATATTTAAGTCCTGTTTTGTGATAATGATATTTTCTATTTGCTACTAAACACTAAACGATCCTATCATTTTCTTACATTTACGGTTCAGTAATATAAGAATCTCATCTTTGATCTAGCATACTGTCATTCGCTACAACATTCAACATTCAAACCTCTGACAAAAAAGTAAAACTGACTTTTTCAGCCATGCTTTGACATTGTTGGTCATCCAACTGAAAAAAAACGGCAATTTAAAAACGAGGAAATAGAGAAATAACCATAAACATTAAAATCCAATGTGTAGGTTATATGATCTCTCTGTGCAGGTGAAAATCAGATACAAACTTTACGCATGAGTGAATACAGCGAAAGCTATTCAGTCAGTTACATTAACACTTACAACTTTACCTGTTCATATTTTATGTACTATAAACAACCGATAACCTTAATGGAACATAGAAAATATGTACATTTTAGTTTTTAACAATGATTACATATATGCATATGAAATTAGCACTTTATTTGTACTTATATGCATTGTTGACCATAACAAAAAAAGTTGACCATAAGACGACCACAAGAAACTTGCTCAACTCCTTTCGCTCTTTTACCTGCTTGGATTGGTTTTAATAAAGATGATGATGAATTTGAAGATGCACCTTGTTCTGCAACATTTTTTTATGTTGTTGTTATTTTGTTGCTGCCACTTTTGTATGCTGATGATGAGATGGGTTTATGTAGATGATCAACCACAATTAAGCCAAGCTAAAAACCAAAAGATAAACTGTGAAGAAGATCAGCAAGAAATAAAAAATGCTGAGGCTGAGCTAAGAGATGAGATATTGATGATAGAAAGAATGCCCATTCACTAACACTCGCCGCGATGAAGATTGCACAGATTAAATTGGTAAATTTCCTTTCCTGATGAACCTGAACACAAAAAAGGAAAAGGACAACAAGGCAGAAGAGGAGGGTGCTATTTGCTGTACACATGTAAAAAAATCTTTTCATTAGTTAGTTTGGTTACGAGGATGATGATGAAGGTAACTAGTGGTGCAGGTGCTGTGGTCGTGTCGTGGTGTGGCTGATGTGATATGTCATGATTTGGGCTAGAGGTGGTATTGGCATTTCAGCAAGTGGATGCTGACACCGAAAGTATGTTTGCTTATTATAAATGATCGTTTTTTGTGGTAGTGTTTGTCTAAAAAAGGATACATCTCATCGGTAATCGGTACAGAACGACCGAATCATCCATCCCAAGAAAGAGAAATCTTTCATTTTTACAGAAAAAGTCGTGGGTGACAAAAGTGCAATTTGTCCAAATGCGTGTAAATCGTGTGCTACAAGTGCTAATAATAATACACTTTCCATATCGGTTTTAAGTTGGAAATAAAAAATTAAGCTTGCATGTATATAACAAATTAGTGTATGGGAATTTTGTGATAAATACTGATTGACAAGATGCATAATAATAACAAGATTGGCGAAAGGAGAATGCATACTGGGTATATATGCCAAAAATACAAAAAAAATAAATGAGCAAAGTGTAATCTATTTGTCTAAAATGTGTTTAAAATTTATTGTGGGTTAGCATTCCGATGGTCAAGACAAACAACAATAAAACCGTTGATACAGTGGCCTATAGCGTCCGTCGGCCGGCGCTTGTGGTGCGCGGAGCGTCAAAGAAATATGGATCCCAACTTGTGCTTCATAATCTCAATATGTTCGCCAAAGAGGGAACAATGTTAGTTTTCATGTTCAAAGCAAAACTTGAGATTTTCAAAAAAAAAAGTTGGATGTAGAATAATAATTTTATTTAATTGCGGATTGTTTTAGCTATGCGTTAATTGGTTCCGGGTGCAGTGGAAAAAGCACGATTCTTCAATGTATTGCTGGTTTGAAAAGATTCACGAAAGGAGAAATACTTATATTTGGGGCTAAACCAGGAACGTCCGCTTCAGGAATTCCTGGAAGGAGAATAGGATACTTGCCACAAGTATGCAAAGCACTGGAAATTTTAGTTTGATAGAGCTACTTACTTATGTAACTGTTAAATCTAGTTCTACAATAACTTTTTGTTTTCTTTCAAACAAAAGGAATTAGCGTTGCATACAGAGTTCACAATAACAGAAGCGCTCCAGTACTATGGCCGCATGTATGGCATGACGCTGGAGAAAATTAAAGAGAGATTGGAAGTTCTTTCTAACATTTTGAGTTTGCAAAACTGCAATGAAAGATTGTCTAAACTCAGGTAGCTACAATAAGTGCATAAGAAACCTAAATAATTAGAATTAGGAGAAAATGTAATAAATTTTATTTTTAAAATGATTACCATATAGTCGAAGTGAGCAAAAACGAGCTTCCATTGCATGTGCATTGTTACATGAGCCAGAATTGATAATTCTTGATGAACTGACAATAGGTCTTGATCCGCTTTTCAAAAGAGGGTAAATTTAACAAAACAAATGATCAGCCTTCATAACCTGAATAAAATTGACTAAAAATTTTTGTTGTGTTGAATCTTTTAAAGAATATGGACGCATTTAACAAAACTCGTGTCAGACGGAAGAACTTCTGTCATTTTAACTTCACAAAACATTGAAGAAGCCCGTCAAGCGCACAGAGTAAGCCATGAATATAAAAAAGCGAATTTCCACTGGCTAATTAGTTGGCTACGATTTGAACTCGAGTGTTTTGACTTGTTTCTCAGGTTGGTGCTCTTAGAGGCGGTCGTCTAATTGTGGAGGATTCTCCAATAGCCTTGCTCCAAAGACATAATTCACCACTTTTGGAAGACGTAATTGCTCGAGTTTGTTACAAAGAGACAGCAAAAGCCAATGCAGAAAACAAAAATAAAGAAAATGACAAAAAAGGGAAAGGGAAAAATGGAATTGAGGAAGTGGTTTTGGTAGAGGACTGGAGCGCATACGGAATGCCCAATGGGCTCCCTCCAGTAACCGAAACGGATATTAAAAGTATTTCCTACAGTGAATGGATGGACCAAGTTGCTCACGAAGAGGATAATTTGGCAACTAAAAAGGCAAAACCCTTGAAAAAACGAGAACTTGAAAATCTTCCTCCTTATCCTAATCCTTCCAGGTTGGGTAACCGTCTCCGGGCACTCGCCATTAAACAGTTGATACTGACCGCAAGGAATTTCGGGTAAGAAAATTTATAAAATGCATGTGATACATTTTTTGGTAAAAAAAAAATATTTTAAACATTTTATGTGTTCTTTTGTTACAGTTACATTTTCCTGAGATTTATTTTGACAGCTTTCCTCATTTCTTTATTTTGCGTGGCTATTGGTCCTGATCCCAAAAGCGTACAAATGGGCTTGGTTGACTATGATTCGGGTTCTACAAACATCATTTCAGATTGTTTGGAGGAAGAAGATATGACATTTGGATGTAAACCTGAGAAAATGAGCTGTCGATTTTTGAGAACAATTCGGGGTGATTTGATAACTTGGGTAATTTTATTATGACTTGCGACACAAATAATAATGTTCTTTACTATATGATAAAATTTACGCTAGTGAATTTGCTATTTTTTTGGATGGTTGATGGATATTTATTGAATTTTAATGTACTTCCTTTAGACATTATTTAACGACTCGGAAGACGCTGAGGAAGCATTGAAACGGGGATCGATAGCTGGTTATCTGGAATTCACTCCAATGTTTTCAAACGAAGTTTTCAACAAAGTTGTTAATAACGTAAACGATGATGAATCGATCATTGAAAGTTATGACAATTCGAGTAGCTTAGTTGTCCATCTTGACTCCTCAGGTTTGCTTCTTGGTTTAAACTTTACACTTTCCTGTGATTTGATCGATAACGTTCTTGTTCAAAACTTTTAAATTTAAAATATTAATTTTATGATGGGATATCAATGTAGACACCGTAATCTCGATGCTTGTAAGAACTGAGCTGATAGAAAAGTATAAATCGTTTGAAGAGGGAATCGTCACGGACTGCGATGGACTTGAAAGAAATGCTGCAGCAGGAGATTTTAACTCTACAGTGATGAAAATGGTACAATATTTGCTTCACTGATATTACTTTTGTCAGACTCAACAAAATGTAAAGATAATGTTCCACTTAAAATTGATTTTCAGGAGGATTCCCCAGTGAATGGAAACTTTGAACATAGTGGTCCTCACTCAAGATTTGTGCTACCAGCTATTTCTCTTGTGTAAGGCTAAAAGCACCATTTAGTAATTCTTTTTTCAGAAACAAAATAAGTTGAATTATTGCAAAACTAATTATTCTTAATTTTAAACTTTAGAATTATCTTTTTAATGACAAGTACGACAAGTGGATTGTTATTCCACTCGGAACTAAGAAGGAGCATTCTGACACGTTCGTTCTGCGCTGGAATCAATACTATAGAAGTTTTGATATTTCACTGGATAATTGAGCTTATTTTGATGCTGGTTCATGTTGCAATTGTACTTGTCATCCCAATTTTTGCGTTTAACATTATGCCAATGAATGGGTTCTGGCCTTGGCCCATTCTTCTTTTCGCAATTACTGGAGTTTCCGGGCTGACTTTGAGTGAGCAAAAATGAACAATGAAATGCACGCAATTCTGATAATGAAATTAAATGTCAAGAATTAGAATGAATTAATCAAAATTTTATTACAGGTTTTCTGGTAGCTTCACTTTCACCAAAGAGTCGAGGAACCCTTTTAAAAATTGCGTTGGTGTTCCTTGTGCCCAATCTTCTATTTTCTGGTTAGCACTGTTGTATATATTTTTATCTTGTATAAAATGGTATCAGTCTGATTGATTATAAATTTATTTCGGTTTTTAGGAGTTCTTTGGCCCGTCCAGTCTTTGATACTTCCACTACAATGGATTTCCTACTTTCTACCTTTGTCCCTTGCGTCGCAGTCTGCTCGTTACATGATCATTGGCGGATGGGATATTACAGTTTCCAAAGTTTGGCAAGGTTTTGTAGCCATTTCGTCTTGGACTGTTGCTCACTGGATAATTATGATGCTAGTCATTCTTTGTAGATATTTAATGAGATGATTTAATATTTACTAAAAATTTAGTCTTTTAAATGTACATAAATAAATGGGACAATAGTAATCATATAATAATGTCTCAATTAGCCACGTCTAGCTTTAATATTTTGATTTAAACTAAATCCGTGTTTTAAACTGTGCCATTCATGTATTTAGACATGTACATATAGGGAAATAAGTTGTTATTTAGGGGGAAAAGTACTAATTTTAGAGTTTTGGGAATATGCAAACAGGGGACATTAATTACTGTACTAACAGAAATTGTAATTAAAAAGTTTTATTTTTTCTTTTGTCTAGTAGATATCTTCTATAGCCTTTTATAGTCAACTTTGTATGAAATGTTTTACTTGGATTTAATAAAGCTATAAAGCATGAGTAAAAAATGTGTATAATTAATTGTATGATGATTAGTTATCATTTAATTTATCGTTTAGCACATTTACCTGCGTTCCCCTAATTACTCTTTTTCTTTTCATGCACTCTCGAACGCATACGAATTCCAAATCCAAAAAATAGCTGCATGAACGCTGAATGCAATGGAGAAAAGGAACAAAGTAAACTAGAAAGCATACAAATGATGCATGCACTATTTTGTATTTATGCTATTCAGCTGATTTGCAGTTCAACGCAACGTGAAGAAATTGCACGTAAAAGTTGGGCTCTAAAAAATGTTCAAGTTGTAGATATACCGGGTTTCAGGGATGTATTCCAAGAACTGAAGAATTTTTTTAGTTGAGGGGGATCATTGGTATTGGTGGTAGTGTTAATTGAGTTGAAGATGTCATATTCTTCGTCAGAGTTAACTGATTTGTATCGTGATAGTTTTAAATATTTTAAGAACTATAATGTTGACAAAAGACAGACATCTTCGTGTTCGTCAAACCCTTCAAGTTCAGGTATTCCCTGTCATAAAAACAAGAAATCATGGAAGAAACAGAATAACAACAACGATGACAGGGGAGGGGGTGTAGACGTCGGGTCAAGGAATAACCAGGATCAAAGTGACCAAGAGGAGATAACATTAATTACGGGACCTTGTGAAGACATACTTTTAAGACATCAAGGACAGAGTGATGACCAGCTAAAGGAATTCGTGATTGACAGGCGACTTAGTTTTGATTCTGACTGTAAGTGTTATGAGATGTGGGGGTTGAAATCTCCAAATTTGTGGACGGTTAAGGAACTTACTTTTCCAGCTGGTAAGATTTTAATCACATGATGTGAGAATTTAATCGTGTGGGACCGTTGCATATAATTTTTTGATGTTTGGAATTTGTGGATTGTTTTAGGACTGATTGTAATACGGAATCCGTTCACGGTTGAAGGTCAGCGGTACTGGATTTCAAGGACACTTCTTGATTTTCCTCATGACCCCCAGTACATCACCAATATGGACAATTTAAACAGACTTGAAAGGAAAAAGAGAGGCGAAAGTGTTGATAACTTGAAGGACTTTAAGCTGGACACTTGCAGTCGCGACTTTTACCAGAAACTGCGCTGGGTTACCTTCGGTTATCATCATGATTGGGACACAAAGGTGAGGTTTCAGCCAAATTTTCACTTAACCCTAACCCAACCCTTCTTTCTACAAGATGGTATTTTTTACATAAACGTAACAATTTCGTCTATTCTAATTTATTATGTAGATATATAGTGAAAACATGAAAAGCAACTTTCCTGAAGATCTCGCTGACATGACTAGGTACATGTCACAAATTCTTGGCTTTAAGGATTTCGAGGCGGAAGCAGCAATTGCAAACTATTATCATATGGATTCTACCCTATCAGGACATGTAGATCGTTCGGAGGTGAACCAACATGCTCCTCTGTTTTCACTTAGGTAAGCTTTTTCAATCCTAAACCACTAACTTCAATGACTAGACCCATAACTTTAGAGTGTGGTAATAAATTTGATTTAAGAACTCATTTGAATTCCAATTTAATTATAGTTTTGGACAATCTGCTATATTTCTAATCGGTGGAAAAACCAAATCAGAAAGACCCCAACCAGTGTTGCTTCAAAGTGGTGATATCGCTGTAATGTCAGGTGAAAGCCGTTTGTCGTATCATGGAGTTCCAAAGATTCTTCCAGCCTCTTGTGAACCCTGGAAAGTGACAACAACTACAGAGGAGAATTGTCAAGACACGGAAAAATGCATGTCAGACGCTACATGCAAGAGACCAAAACTAGATCATAATGTGAACAGTGAAGTGATAGATTCGAGAACGTCTAATGTACACAGCTGCTTATCATTTAAGACTACCGTAAAGGACGTAGACGTTTTAGGTAAGCTGAAAACTTGTTCCTGGACAAAGTTTTCGAGCAGTTATATAAATAAATCTCGTATTAACTTGAACATACGACAAGTTTTATTTCCGGGACAAATTGTTTTGGAGTTGAAACAATAGAAATAAATGATTACAAAATGTTTATATTTCCACAAATTATCGATATGCACTTTTTTACGTGTAAATTTTGCTAAGGATTTATAAGTGTGTAGTTTGTATTTTACAAAACAAAATCTGCTTGTTACAGAAGAAAGCTTACGAAACTTTGATTTACGAAAGGTAAAAGTTGATAATAATAATAATAGGTCAATAATCACATCCAATATTCTCGTCGTGTCTCATAGTGTATCTGACTCAACGTCGTCACCAACATCCTCCTCTGTATTCGGAGAACTATCAGCATAAGCATAACTGTAGATTGAACCTGTTGCACTTCCACTACTACGTTGAGATCCACTCCTGTCCAGTTCGGAACTCAAGCTAGATGAGCTCTTTTCCATTTCCTTCAAAGCTGCGGAGACAACAGCAGGCATGATATTTTGAACATATTGGGCTACGGCTTGTTGCAAATTTTTCTTGTCACTCTCTGGCAACTCGGTTTTAATTCTCTCCTGAAACTTGTCAATATCTTCAAGAATCTCCCTTGCTCTCAAAACGTCTTCTACTAGCTCCTCTGCAATGATTGTTACAAACTTGAGCTTATCTTCAGGGCTTTTTATAGAGAAGTCCGAGTAAGCTTTTTCTAGATGTTCTGCCACTACTTCATTAGCAATGTCTTGTTTCTTTCTTCGGTTTTCCTGACGAATTCTACTATTCTCTGCAACTTTGTCAAAGACGATTTCCACTATGTCATTCAAAATTGTAGGAATGAATGTGTTCCTCAAAAGTACATTCGTACATAATTGTTCAACAGTGGGGATATTGGCGAGTAAATCATCAGATGAAGAACTGGAAGGTTCACTACTACTGCTTTCATCGCTGGGATGAAAATCATAGTTCGAGAAAGAATGCCGACGGACCTTGTCTGGTTTGTGAATTCTAATAGGAATCCATTTAACTTCAGCTTTTGGGTCTGGTTTTATCTCAACACGGCAGCACCCTGGAATTGGCTCGTAGCCAGTTTCCATTTCTTTTTTCACGGGATCATATTCCATGTTATTCTGTTCGCAGTATTCTTTGAATGTAAACTTGTCCATAGTAGGCCCTGTGCGTATCTTCATTTTCAAGAATGTTTCGATGGGCGGCTCACGAGCAAAGGCTCGAAGGGAATTTATGTGCGGGAGTCCTAGCACTTCTCGAATCGCTTTCGTAACTTTCTATGTTGGATTAGTGATTATTGTTAAGATGATTCCTTATTCCTTTCAATTTGTGATGTGAAATTTACTATGAGTATGAAGTATGCAGTACAATTTCACCTGTATACCTGTATAATTTCCAATTCATGTAAACCCATTTTCTGCAAATTTGTAGCATCTATCGTGATCAAATGTCTCCCATAAATACCATTATGTAAAAACATTTCCTGGCAAAAAGTGAGTTGATTTTGAGACAGCATACATATATCAGCATTATAGTTTTGTTAAATATCGCCTTGTTTGTATGTACTTTAATATTTTGCGGAAGCCCTACGGATTCTACCCAATCAGCCACTTCATATTTATTCCAGTAAAAACAAATAGGTATATCTGGATCAACATGGGTCTTTTTATCATCTTCTCTTTTGTTTAAAAATATTCGTCGGCTTCTATCCACTGTATCGGTGATATCCCTGCATAATTGATTGAAAGTTCAGTTCCGTATCTAATATTCACTCACATTAAATCTGTTACTACATATTGTACTATAAATGTATGCATATACTTGTCGGTGAGGTGAGGAGCGTCAACGATTTTCCTAAGCCTTTCCACCCAGAATTTTTTCCAATCGTCTTTAGTCAGTACACGTTTTATTTTCCCATCTTTCTTTGAAACTGGTCTGCTGCGGACAGGAGACGTATCACTTTCAGGATCGGGATCAGGATCCATTCGATTATACCGAGGTTTTCGGCCAGCTTCTCTTGACCATATTGATGTGTGGTCTCTAGGTAGGTTGCGGTATTTTGGACGCAGTTGGAGGAGAATAGTGGATGGAAGCTCCATTTTCAAGGAAGAAAAAAAAATGAATTAGAAAATATGGACAAAATACTGGATACAGCTAGAGATTTACAAAACTTAAAATCACACTTTGATTGGTTTACAAAAATTCAAGCGATAAATGCTTCGTCAAAATTTTACATGTAATTTTGTGAGAATGTATATGCATACTTCGGATTTTCAGTCAGTATATTTCATGATTACTTAGTTCGTAGACCTAACCCAGGTAACGATATAGCAGGAAGTATTGTGTCGTATGGTGTCACAAGTCGAAGATGTAAGTTTTACAGAGTGAAAGTACAAATAAAATCAAACTGTTTTGGCTTAATCTTCAATAAATTATTTATTCGCTTTTGCTGAAACTTCTTCTAAAATTTCAGGTATGTGAGTAACAAGTTCATCTACTGTCGCAGTAAAATTAGATTCCAGCCAGATTTCTTTGAGTTCCATCATCACTCGGTTCATAGTCCTTCCCGCTAGACAATGGACGCAAATAAAAATGAACATGAGTTCCTCCAACCAATTGTATCATATAGCTTATTTTAATTGTATGATTTATGCATACCAGGAACTTTCTTTTCAATTAAAACATTGCCGGACACAGGAAATTTAGGTAGTTGCCAGTTCTGGAACTCTTGGAGTAACTCAATAGCACCAGCATATTTCATTAATTCCTCTGTCCATTGCCTCAAATCACTAATTTTGCTCTTCGAAAACACAAGTAATCTTTGGAAGGGTCTACAAAAATAAATTCAATGTTGGATTATAGAATTGTCGTAGGTATTACTAACAGTAGAAGTTGAGGTTGAATGTACATACTTGATGGAATTTTCAGCCACGGTAGTTTTGCGATGAAGGATAATAAATAAGCATAAATCCCTTTCAAATGCGCTCATTTTAAGTCTTGCATTTAGATTGGTGCCCTAATAAAAATTGGAAAAAAATCATGTAAGCATAGTTCATGTCTAATGTAAAAATACATCTAAACTCAGTTTTTCTCACATCTTTATCTTTGGGAAGAAGTGCTGTCAGTCTAGTAATGGGATTCACACTTAATTTAAGCTTATTTAGTCTTTCACAGACAACTTTGAATTCTTCAATGTCGGGATTCACGGGAAGTCCAATATGTTTACCCATCCCCAAATCAAGCATTCTCAATAAAAGCTCGTATGAGTAATTTCCAGTCACGATCTTCTTTAACTCCATCCAAATCCGTTCTCCTGAAATTCGGTCCAGTCCTTCCATATTTCTCTTGATCGCTTGAAGTGTGACGTTTTCATGATCATCACTGGTTAAAGACAGTCTGCCGTAAAATCTGTACGCAAAAATTAAATGTTTTTACTTAATTAATACAAATAATTAAAATTATTAACTTAAAATGTTTATACAAAATATAGTTGGATGAAAATATTTACCTAAAATATCTCAAAATTCTGAGATAATCTTCTTGAATACGCTGCACGGGATCGCCAACGAAGCGAATTTTTCTAACCTTCAAATCTTCTGCTCCATTAAAGTAATCGTAAACCTGCCCATTGAGATCTACAATAAATGAAAAAAATGTTTGTTGAAATTCATAATTATAAATCGCTATAATTCATTCATTATTATTCATGTAAGACAACATATAAAACAAAGACTTGATAATTTACCCAAGAACATTGAATTGACTGTTAAATCCCTCCTTGCTGCATCAAGCTCCCAGTCAGTGGTAAACGCTACCTCCGCATGTCTTCCGTCTGTAACAACATCAATCCGAAGAGTAGTGATTTCAAAGTTCTCCTTGTCATTAATTCTTGCAGTTATTGTTCCATGATTTTCCCCTTTTGTGTTTATCATTCTGATGCCTTCCGCTTCAAACATGGCTTTCATTTGATCAGGAGTAGCTGTTGTCGCGAAATCCAAATCATCTGGAATTTTTTCCATTAGTAGGTCCCTGTGAGTTAATTAGTAACAATCATTAATTTACCAACGAAGTTTGAACTGGGTCCGGCTCAAAGTAATCAAATATACAAAAATGAGAAGAATGAATACTTTATTACCGAACAGGTCCTCCAGCTAGTCGTAGTTCATAATTATTCTTCTCAAACAGTGCCGCAAGCACCTTCACCTCAGGGGAGATAATTTTTGACATCAAACTGTCGTCGATCTTCATGATTTTCAGTGAACCCTTTGGAAGAGTAAGTATTCTCTTTTGTAACGGGGTTAATGTGGAGTATCTGTGTTGAGTGATTCTCTGTGGACTGGTTCTTTTAGAGTGCCACTGAAACAAAAACTTTAAGTTTAGCTAAACGGTTTGAAACAAGGAGGAACACAAAACACATCTGACACCGACACTTGGATGATTACGCCCTGATGATGCTTACCTGACGATGATTTAAATTAGTAGGTGGATGTGCATCAAAAGATGCTAAATGCACTTGATGTTGCCAAATGGATAAAGGCACCGCAAGGGCTTTCACATTCTTACCGTTTCCGCTGCAAATTGGCACGGCAGCTACGTTGAAAAGCTTCACAATCGTATTAGCTCGTCCAAACATGTGTCACTATTGATACAATGAACTTTTCCAGGTGCATTAAACTCTCCTCTCCTACACGAAGTCTTTCGGCGATGTATCAGAATCAGAATACGTAACGGTTTTAAAATTGGCACTTGACATAAACACGTCAAAACTTTAAACTAAATGGTGCAATGACAGGTGTTGATTTCACAACTATGTATTTGCAAGTGTCGGTCTCACATTGATTGTTGTGGTGTGGTGTGGTCATCCTCAGATCAACAACAGCTGAAAAGGATGTACACATGTGAATTAGGGGCTATGTGAGAATTGGAAGATTCTTTCATGTAAGCATGTATGTCAATTATTAGAGAGAGGCAAATGCATCAAACGACACCAACGTCCAAAATTAATTTTTTACCGTGCCTATGGCCCTCAAAAGTTATAGTTTCATTTTTTATGATAAAAAATGTCAAAATTAGTTCGCACCATTTGCACTTTTTGCACCAAATGCATCCAAAATTTCATGTTGCACCAAAACTTTGGGATGAGTATCCAATTGCACCAAAAAAATTCTAAGAGTATCTTTTTGCATCGTAAATGTGAAAAAAGTATCCAGACGCATCAAAAACCACCACCACGCATCACCTTATATTAAAAATTGGTATTGAATTACTTGGATTTCTTCAGAAAATTCATTTATTTTCATCTAAAACTGAGATTAAGGTAGTGAAAATTAAAATAAACCGTGAATCATACGCCACACTTTGTAACATATCCAAATATATCTGCTCTATAATAGTTGTATGCCGATAAAATGCAATAATCAACTATTCCTATACATTTGTGGATAGTCTAAACTAGTTTAAAGTATGTCCCAGTTGCTAAACAGAAGCCCTTATTTACTAAATTCCTCGGGTCAGTGCAGTTTCAACCACTTTTTACAGACCAAAACATTGTATTAAATATAAGTCTGTGTATAGTTGTTTTAATATGTGGATACTTAAAGATCTTATTTAAACTGGAACTTGGACTTGATGCTTTAGATGAAAAAACGACAGGTGACAATGGAACCAAATCCTACATTTTGTAACAGTAGATTAGGATAATGTAAATGTAACTCTCCTTCAAAGATTATTGCGAGATTTTCGTTATTTGAACATTTTTAAACCTTTAATTTAAATCTTTTACTGTGTATACACATCCCATAGCCTCTTGTAAAATCAACAATTACTACCCAAGTTTTCTAGTGGTCTTATCAAGCAACATTGATATTAATTTGGTTATGCATTATCTCTCATTTTAAATGAATTACACCTCTGTAAAAGACCTGAGAAGTATGTAATACCACCTTGTTATTACATATAGTAAGCACAAACAATACTAAAGAAGTTTTTTTCATGCAAAGCAACATTTTTGGTTAAACTAACTATAAAAGAAGCGTATTTTTTAAAAACTGATTATAAAAAACGTTTTGAAATTCTATTTGCACCAAATGCAACTTTTTTAGATGGCATTTGCACCAAAATGAAATTTTTTGTTGCATCTTTTGCCTCTCTCTATCAATTATAATGCGATGCAATGCAAAATGCAACAAAGGTGAAAAGGAGAATTGAATCAATTGAAAAATTGGATTTTTGTAATCGGAAAACAATAACAATTTTACATTTACAACATTTGACATTAATTTAAACTTGAACATTTAAAAAAAGAATTTATTGAATACAATGTACATTCAAACAATTGGCTAATATGTAACTATTAAAATTAGTCTTGCCTATAAACATAATGATTCTATTTTTACGGAGGGATCACATCCCCCCAGTTTTGGTTCCATTGCAAGGGTTCCATTTTCTCCCTTATCTTGTGCATTAGATAAGGGATTTTTTCATGATCGGGTAGTTCCACCCACTGGTTTAAGTCCACAGAGACAACAGGATGTCCCAAGTTCTCTAAAATTCTCAGCTCCAAAGCAGCTAAACCTTTCAAACGTCTGGTATTGTTGGCGTACAGCTCCTCAGTGAAAACTTTCACTAGGACCCTGAATAGGTATACAATCAAAAGTATCGTGTTAAAACAAATGTTTAGTCCAGTAGTGATACAGATTCCATTCATTACAGTTATAAAACTCTCATTCATTCCTACGAAAAATTACTTACATGACGCTTTCAGGTGGCTTAGTAATACTGCTCAAGCAATCAGACTGGGAATCACTTTGCGAATTCACTGCTACTGGATATCCTCCCTTTCGCATAACGATTCCGTGATCTGCAAAAAGATAATTGTATCAAATTAGTCTACCAGCTTTCAATAAAGTTAATATCATATATTAGTGAAAGTATCTACCTATATGTAAACCCTCATGATACAAACCGTTGATAACATAAGATTCCCCACCCAACCCCGTTTGCAGTGCAGTTTTCAATGGATACATTTTATTTGCATTAGCAGCCCTTGCCAACTCTTTCCAGTTTTCGACCATTGTAATAGGCGGTAGTGGACCCCTATACTTGGGATATAAAACCTTTACAGAATTGTACAGCAGCAATAAATAAATGGGGTGATGTCTTCTTTGGTGGTCTTCTAGGACTTCCAGTCCTTCCGCAGAAAATAATCTTCTGATCATTTCTTGAGGGAACATTTCTAGCGCTAGGAAGTCATTAGCAAGGGAAATCTCACTTGCTCCAAAACTCTAAATCAATCAAAATACAAAAAAACTGTATATTTTCTAACCATATATTGTACATAAGTATTTTGCTTAATTTCTTTATAGTAAGTACTTTTCGTTACTTTTGTTAACGCCGGATGCTCCAACAGGATGGAGGAAAATGCAGGCCATTTTTCTGGCTTGTAATTTAAAGTGCTGATTCCCTTGATTAGAAGCATGTACAAGTTATCATTATTCAAAATGTGAGAAGGATTTGATGCGATGATTTCTCCGATACGATCCACAAAGTCGATATTTACATGTCTCTGCAAATATGAAAATTACTTAAATATCTTTGATCCCCTTTTTAAAAAACTTAGATTATGTGACTTTTCAATCCCCATTAAAAAACTTACAAGAAGGGATGTAGTTTTAATAGCCCACAGAGTTTCAACTGGATCTACATCTGAACTGACTAGTCTTTGGCAGTACGCATCGATAAAAGCCTCGTTGTAAAAATATGGAGCCCTCCTGCTATATCTTCGAGCTACTTTGCTAACTGTAGTTGACAGTTCCATCAATTTCATATCATTCATTTTTTGGATGAGTTTTTTGCAGCAGGCAGTAACCAAAGGCTCGTGCAACATGTTATCATATTTAGTATCACACAAAGACCATAATACACTTTTGGCTGAATAATGTGATAGTCTATCGGCATGTTGTAGAGCTACTTCCACAAGAAAGTTGATAGTTTTCTCTGAAAGCTTACACTTTGACGAGTAATGAAGATAGTCTGTAACGGCTTGCACGTCATTACGATCCAGCTCTGTGTAAAGTTTACTTTCAAACACTACAGGAAGGGCGAATTCAAGAGCTTTTGATAAGGGTGATTTAGAATCTGAATCTAGCTTGTCTAACAAGAACTGTGTGTACATAATTTGTTGGAGATCCATTAAGTTCGCGTGCTTGGTTAGTAGTTTCAGCAAGATTTGTAGGGTTTGATGACTTCCTGGAGCAGATAAAATGCTTAGCAATTTTACACCATTGATGATATCCCCTGCATCCATGTGGGGGCTGCGACGGCGAAGTTGCTTGCAAAGCTTCTGCATTCCAACGGAGGTCAGAAGTTGATGTTTTGTTTTGGTGGTTAGCCTTTTAAAAGGTAAAATAGGAAAATAATTAGTGAAATGAAATATATATGATTCTAGATGTTTGTATTTTTTAAATTGTTAAAACTATAAAGAACATACGAATCATTTCTTAGCGCATCAAATAAAGCATCAACTGCAACTGATAGAGTAAGTACATCCATCATATCTGCTTCAGATTCTAAAACTGCCAAAATTTCGTCCGTGGTACGGGCAGCCAGTAATTGTTGTGAGTGTGGATTGTCGTACTTTCCAGATAAGGATGTGGGCTCCTTATGGGCAGAAGAGTACGTGATGTCTGAGGTCCCTGCAAACGAATAATGAATCATTTGTAAAACAAAATTAGACAAGGCGTAATTTAGCAAGTGATAATTTTAAAAAAACATCTAACTGCACCTCTGTATTCACTGCAAAGTGAACCTTTTCCACCTGCTCCACAGGAAGTACTGACTAAACGAGCAGCTGAAGAGCTTGTCATATAAGTAGACATCAGGCCATGATTCACTTTCTGTATTGCTACATCCGTCTGACATATTGATAAACGATGCAGTACACTGGTAAATGAGGGTAATGGTAAAGATGAGAAGTTTCTACTTGATCCTAATCCCACATGGTATCCACCCTGTTGGAGGAGCCAACGGAGCTTAATTAACTGATGAGACATTGTGCTACCGATTTGATAATCACTTATCTTGTCATTTTAAATGAAGCTAGAATAGAAGTTTACAACAATCAGTCAGCGAATAAATCCGGAAGACTGAAACTGAACGATGAACGAAAGATGAAGTGAAGCCTAAATCACATGTCTTCTTTCCTGGACCTGAAAATGTGTATTTCGCTTCCCGCTGGGATGCTCATAGTATTCAATGCGTTTAAAACGTAAACAAAATTCACCCGTACATGAAAAATGCACGTACTACATATTGCATTCTACCCTCAGCTGAGCATTATTACAGCTGAGGTGTACTAGTTGAAAACATGACTAATGTTCATTCTTGGTTCTTGGTGAATTTCGGGTTCCGTCTTTTAAATATAAATTAATTTTGTGCTATATTAACATGTAAATTAACATAATTTAGAAAAATGGTCGACGACTGGCTGCTGGAACATCTAGCCAAAGTTACGACTTTGAGCTGTGTTGTTATCATAGTTTACTTTCTTTTCTACAGTATTTGGAGAATTTCTCAGTAAGCAAACGCTTTAATAAACATATTCCTTTTTAAGACAATTTGCATCTAAAGGCAGTTGAGTTTGATATAATTTAATCTGTTTTTTTATCACAGGATGCCCAACTATCCATGGAACTGGAACGAGTGGCAATGGCCAATTGGTGGCCGACATGCAGTTGAAATAGATAGAAAGGCGACGGAAATGCCTTTCACTCTGTCCCTTGATGAGTCGTCTGTTGAAAAGTTGGGCCACTGTACTCTCACCTTAAACTGTTTGAAGGATAAGGAACTTCCGGGAGTCACCGTGATGTGGGGTGCCGCAGCTCCTTATTTGATGCGACTTATAAACCTGCCATGGCATGAATTCAATGCGGAGTTGATGATACAGGAACTACAGCCTGGGGAGTGGAAAAGTTTGATTGATACGTCAGAGGGTGAAAGTAGTTCCTCTTCTGGTCCTTCGAATTCAAACTTCAGGGACACAGCAAATTATTTTATTGTTCAGCGCGTTAAGTTGGAGGATCTTAGTGAAACATCCGGTGAAAATTTTAATGTATCGGACACAACTTTATGTGAATCATATACAAGTAGAAAGCTTCAACTTTTACCCCCAATTGACTTCGACTGGAGTTTATTGAGTAATCAATTTAGATACCCTGCTGCAATCTTCGTTACAGGCTGCAGTGAAGGCATTTTTCCGTCCGCCGAACAAATTCATGCAATTGTAAGCACGTTGAAAATAACTGAATTTAATTTCATTTTACCTTTCACAATTTTGGCAAACATTTTAATAGTTGACTTCATCACTTTCAGAATGGCATTGTTCAAATTATTCATGTTAAGAACGAACTTTTTCCCAAAGCTTCCACTACTTTGGCCCAGTATATTAAAATGAAAAATGGCCAGAGTCATTTTCTTCAGGTGAGTTGATCAAAAGTTGAAAGACTTTAAATATTGCGAGTAAAGTAGCTGCAAATCTTTATCGACATTGGTTTTCTTTCTTCACGTAGTCCCTCTATGTGATGGATGAACATCGTGCTGACGACTCTGACGAAGAAGACAAAGACAACAATGGTGCTTATATAACTAGTGATCTCCATTCCACGGAACAATCTCAACCACCTCCATTCAAAGACATTCTCTGCTCAGTATGTCAAGTTTCGCCAGTAACAAGAGTGATAATTCCTTGCCGTCATGTATGTTTATGTACACAATGCTTTGAGAAAGTGGAAACCTGTCCAATTTGCCGTGGACATATCGCCTATTATTTTAAAACGCGGCAAGATCCCACGTCCTCTAATGAGAACCCCAGTACAAATGCGTCTGAAAGTACGCAGTCTCTCAGTTGGTGGCAAAGAACTGATCGGTTTAATGAACGCTTTAGTGATGCAATAGGTTTAATCCGTCAATAGTCCTTTTTACAAAAAGCTTTAATAAATCAACTTTTTACAAACTATAAATTAAATGGTTTTCGCTAAGAACTTTATTTAATTTTTTTTCGCTTAATATAAATTTGACGCATGTTATACGCGCGATGATGATTATGTATAAACTTTGGTACATGAATAAACATTTATAGTTTGTCGGTGTCGGTATACTAGAAAAATTACAAGTTCCTTATTGCACCTCTCCGATAACCACGTAGAACGATTAGCGAGTCAAACAGTCAAACTGTAAAGTGGTTAACATTATATTTTGTAAAATTAAAAACTAACACACATCATGAGAAATCTATTGGCACGCCATTCTTCTTGACTAAAATCCATCTTCTTGGACGTGATTAAAGATGACTCAACCTATTATCTAATTAAAATACAATAATTTTAACCTACCAAAGAGCATTAGAAAAGAATCAAGATTGTTTTAACTGCGAGGGAAGAAATCTGCGGGGTTTCGTTGCGGTATTTACATAAACGTAGTTACTTGTTTGGCAAGTGGAAAAATTTTCATGACCTATCTTCTTTCCACTTTTCTTCCGCTTCCTTCTTGAACTCAGGTTCCAACTGAGATCTGAATCCATCTATCACATTTGTGGTGGCTTCCGCCATCAGTATTATAGGGCGAACAACCGTGGGAGGTATTTGACGTAGCACTCCTCCAACAGCTCCCGACATTCCTTTCTGTTCATGCTCTTTACTTGCAACGTGTACAATTGTGTGTGCCGTATCCCCCAAACCCTAAATCACGAAATATAAAAATTATTTATTCAGAATTCCACTAGACTTTTAATTTTAAAGCATTAACTCCTGACTGACCTCTTTTACGACATGATAAGCATTCGTCATTCCCTCCCGAATATCTCCTGGTTGAGTGTACCGCTTCTTCTTTTTGGATGAGTGTCTTCGCTTTTGTTGAACGCTTGGCCCGGGGGACACCATGTCATAGGTTATTTCTGCAGCACCTTGTACAATTCTCACAAATCTGTTAGTAAGTTCCAGTGCAGCAAGTGCAGCTGAAGTTGAGAACGCATTGGCTCCACGTTGAAGTCCTTTAGCTATTCTTCCATCTTTCTGATACTGCTCAATGGGTAACCAGAAAAGGTCGCGAACTCCTTGGACTGTAACGATTATATACGGAAATGTTTTATATAAAATTCCTCGGAATCAACACTGCGAAGTGAAAGTGATGGACTTACATAATTGAACAAATGAATACATAGGACCAACACCACCCAATAGACTAGGTAGCTGATTTTTCTTGATATCTGTAGCCCACTCATTAAGCAAAAATGCAGCAAGTTTGTCCATTCCAAGAATTCTGCCAGAACACAGCTCGAAATTAGTTCCTGAATATATGTTTCCAAAATTACATTCAATGTAAAATTACCCATATCTGTGATTAATTCGCTTCAACCGAATTTCAGAGCAATTCAATTGTGCCAGCCCCATAAGTAAACCAGCCAGTGGTCCATGAGTCATGTCCACTCTTTTCCCTTGATAATCCAAACGTATGGGGACATCCGGCGAAAATATAATTTGTCTAAAGTAGACAGGAGTTGAAGGTTTTGAAGAGTCGATCGACGGGTCCTTGGAACATGTTGATTCAGAGTCATCGTAGCCACTTTGTTCATCGCCAAACATGAGAAGATTGGATTGGTTTTCGTCTTCACTTTGTACACCAGTGTCATTTTCGTGCATGTTTATTGTCATAACTGGAAGTGATTCAACGGAAGGAGTATGACTTGGAGGTTTGGTGCTAGATGTTCCAGAATCTTCATCTATTATATAAAAAAACAAATAATTTTACTCACGTTTCATTCACATATCATAACCAGGTATATATTTATGTATACATTAAGAATTAAGAATTTCTTTAAATATTCTTACCATCACTTTCGGATTTTATCACTTGATCACTAAAAAACTGAAACAAAAACAAAACTGAATCCTGGTCGACATTAAGGCGAATAGGCAACAAGGAAATTTTCAAACAGCATTCTTCAATGCTGCTCAACTGCGGATCGGGACGTAGGTGAACAGCCTTCAAAACAACCATGTTGGCATGCGATTGCCTAGGTCTGGTTGGCGAAGTGTACAGGTACAACATTTTGTTGAAAGGAGAAGACACCAAGCGGTCTCGGATCTCCACGTTGTTTATCACAACAACTAATCGAGAAGCTTGCTCTGTGGACTCTGGGTATGTTTCGTGCTGAAATTTCATCTGTTCAAGAAAAATACACAGAACAATCATAAAATGTATGAATAAATTCATCACAAAATCAAAAGGAAGACAAATTAAAAAGTAAAAATCAATCAATATACCTTATTCAAATGCAATTCAATGCACACGTCGTGCTTTCTCCTACTTCCACCTTTATTACGCCAAGAATTAGACGCGCCTCCGAACTGCTTTCTATCAGGTTTTGGACTTTCATAAGCTTCCCACGCGCTCTAAAATTATAAAAGAAAGAACAGAAATTATTATTGTAAAGATTAAATTGTAACATGCAAAAAAAGAGTACTTCATCTCTTACTTCAAATGCTTTAGTCTTCGAGAATACAACCCCTGGATTCAACGCATCCACAGCAATATCAACCTCGCATTGATCACTTGATCCATACCCAAAATCGTCTTTTTTACGATCACTGACAAGTCTATCAAAGAAATATAAAAAATATGACGTTGTTTTTCTTAAACTCGTGATTGTCAAGTACAGTAAAATATTGATAAACGACGTACGTTTCGGAAGAACCTCTATCCTCTCCAAACCGATAGCGTTTTGAAGACACTGTGCTTTCGAAATCTTCCCCTCCATACAAATGCCAAACGATGCTCATTTCGTGTACTGAATATTTTAGTACAGGATTCGGATAGTGTTTGGGGGCCTTCAAAATATCCATACGGCCAACAGGTACTGAAAAATGGTTTTCTACTAGGCGAATGGGTTCATCAACCAACGTCCTGGCTTCTGGTTCACCGGTCTTTGGCTGTAAAACAGAAAATTTTAAAGTGAAAATTCACTCAAAACAATACATATAAGGATGAAAAGAAAAAAAATACCCACCAAAATTCCAACGCCAGGATCATTTTCCAAAATGCAAAACTCTTCATCATCATCATCGTCACTCACGGGAATATCCACTGGAAGACCTCCAGACTCCATAATGGGCTCATCGTAAGGAAGCGGTGTAGCCGTACAAGAATCTCTGTTGTCATCTTCATATTGGTGAGTCGTAACACCTCCACTTGGAGTGTAATGAATTTCAAATGATTGTTTAGTGGGTCGCTTGTGATGAAATTGTTTGACAGTTTTTATAGAATGCTTATAAATGGTATGATCATCTGCAGTTGTATCTTCCATTGCATCTGCAACCAAGTCGTGCAAGTGCTCTGATTGTGACACTGACATTCTTCTGTCTCTTTCTGTTAATTCCTCAGTATTGATCAAGGCTGGCTCACTGCTACACTCTTTAATAGGATTCATTGGAAGTCGGTCTTCGTTGTCTTGTTGACTTTGTGCAGATGGACCTAGTAAATCACCTTCACCAGCGTAGTATGTTAACACCTCGGTCAGTGCTTTAAATGAATCACTGCATGTGCGAATGTGTAACACGTTATTTGATGCGCAAAGATCTACTCGGGGAACAGGCACGTTACGATTGCCACAAAGGCGAAGGGAAAGTTCAAACAAATCCATGTCCATAACACAAACATAATCACTCTTCAAGTCAGTAGAAGTTATCTTTGTACCAAGAAAAAATGCGGCGTCTTCGGAAATGAAGCGGAGAACCGACGTGCTTGTCAGTGCGGCTATGTTGCTGGATATGCCAAAGTTTTCCATTGTTAGGAAGCACCGATAAGGCAAATACAAAGGTCTATCGAAAAAATATGATAAACACAAACCACTTCAAACACTGATTGCAAACTAATCACAAACATACGTATGAAATTATTATGTAGATTACCTGTAATCAATTGCACAGCTCCATAAATGTAAGTGCAGTTCAGTTATCACTGACGAAGGAGTATAGCCAACAACTGGAGTGTCAACAACATCGAAGAAGTCTGTTAACTGAGTGAACCATGAGCGGTTTGGAAGGGCTAATCTATGATGCAATGTAGCCCCCTTTATTCCCAGAGCCACTTTGAAGTTCTGATACACAAAAAATATAAATGGGCTTATACAAGCGATCTTCGTTTATCATACAAGGATAGGTATTACATAGTATTTCGAAGACATACCTTAACATTTGTTGTTGTGTCACGTTCTATTTTTACTGCGACGGAAAGCAAGTCCTGATAACCGGATGAATTTGAGTCAGGAGATGGATTGGTGTACACACCTTCTTCACTAGGATATATTGTTTTCAGTACAGACGGTTTTAATTTTGGCATTTCATCCTCATCGCGAATTAAATCTGGAAATAAAATCGGAATTTAGAAAACCACTGCTGCTAGTAAACTTAAATTATATAACTGAATAACTGAGTAAATTTGAACGCACCACAATGATACAAAGTGCCCTTTTCACTGTGAAAGCAAAGATAGCCAAGTGTTCTATTCCCCTTAAAGCCTGATACCATGAAAAAGTTACCATCCTCAATTTTGATTGTGAACTGACCCCTTTGCTCGGGTACAATATTTCCAGTAGTGTCCTGCGAAAATATAGATAACCAATGTCACACAATGTCTCGTGATTCACTAACCAAAAATAACTTATTAGAGACAATTTTTCGTGATTGTCGATCGTGTACCTGAAACGGAGTGAACATTGAGCATACTGCTTTTTTAACAGTGACGTTAAGCGTGACTTCACTTTGTCCGTATGTCATTTTTCGATTAAATGATCCAGATCTAGGTTTCAAAGAATTGATTGCTGGTGTAGATAGCTCTTCTTCCGAGTCTGATTCCGAATCTAAAGCAGAACGAATAAAAGAGTTAAGATTCGAACCAGTCTTAGCCCACACAAAATGCAAATCGGAAACCCACCATATTTTATTTCGCCTGACTTGCACATAGTAAATGCGTTCAATTGTGGTTGTTTGAACCCTTGGAATTGTCTAGTAGGAGAAGATGGAGTACACACTGCTGGAGCTGACGGTTCCCACAGGAGGATATCAGTACTTATGCTGCAAAGTTAAAACAATGACACATAATTTAATTAATTACATTATAGAATATTTCGTTCTTTTTGACATCGCTTTTGCCAGTTTGCTACATACCGATTGTATAACTCTTCGAAGAAATGCTTGGTTGGAAAAGCAACTTCCACAGAGCGTAAGTTTATAACTACTTTAAACATTGTAGATTTACTGGTTTCTTCGATGAAATCAGCCATCTCGGTTCTATCTCCAGGTATCACACTTTCTTCTGAAGCTAAAAATCAGAAATAAATACACACGTTAAAATGAAATAATAACCATCATGTTTAAAATAATGTTTAGATTAAGACTTAAACCTTACTATTTATCTGATCCTCTTCCACAGTGAGTGTCTCATGTATGACACGCCGGGAACTAAACGGTGAAGCTCCTTTGTCTTTAACAGCGAAAAACCCGTCCATTGTCTCACCGTCATCTATCACTTCTGTTTCGTTAACGGCCGTAGAACATTTCTTTGGGTAAATGGATACAACAACCCGAGGCCAATCGAAACCTTGGGTTCTCATAGACTCTCCATCAATCTCCACATCATCTGATAAAGCTGTGGCGAACAATAAGGGAGTATCTGTTTGGGTCTCCTTGTAATAAATACGGGCTTGATGACACTGCGTGTCAAACTCCAACTCTTCGACATAAGAGTTCAGTACGGTCGAGAACGAAACCTCCTTCATTTCCAAAATTAAAGAATCATTTCTTAAGTTGCGGCGCCAGTATGGACTTCTGGAAACGTCATCCAATGGTCGCATATCGGGAATGGGAAATCTGAAATTGAGAAAGGAGATATAAATATAGCATTTCTTCCAAATTACAAATTCGTTCGTTAGTAAAACATTTACCTGAAATTCAAGGAAAACTTTGGACACGACACCTTTATTGATACTTGACTACTTGTCTTGTTGGGGTGGTTGGGATCGTTCTGAAATTTCAAGAAAAAGAATAAAATTTATACACTCTGTACAATTACCGAATTCCCAACTGAAATAAAAATCCAACAATTAAAATTACCTCATATCTGTGCTGATCTGCATGTGACTCTGTGTAACAAGCCAGTCTTGAATTAATTAAAGAGTTGATGCGATCGCAAACGGAGATGTCAAGCTCAGTTTGGCACTCGCTTAAAGCTATTTTCAACGCTGTCTTAGTCGATCCTTTTAAGCTTTTGTTTTTGAACTCTATTCTTGCAGACTGAGCAACACCTTGTTCGAAACTATTTGGAAAGACGAGAACCTGTACAAAAGATACAACCATTACTGCAAAGCATACATGATTACTTGATTACAGAAATAGAAAATGATTATAAGTGTAGCACGCACTTCAATGCACTCAGGTGTTGGTGTCCCCGGAAGTGGTTTAGAGTCACGCAGCGATTCGATGATTTCACAATAACCTATTGCCACATATCCCGAGAACACGGACATAAGATCCACAAGGCTAACAACACCTTCCATTTTCAATGGAGCCACAATGATGCGATGATGATTCCTTGTACAGGCTTCATTTAATTTGGTACGAACATCTTGTACATCTTTTTTCCCTTTCACTGAAGCTCCAAATAAACCTAAACTCCTGAAGAAATTTGCAGCTACTTCTCTCATCTCGTTGACACTGGACGGTAACGCTGCTTCGGTAGAAGACAAAGTCATGATATCCTCGTGAAGCAGAACAACTGCTAAACTTGCGAACGACAGGCTAATTTTAGTTGTTTGACTGGTTGCCTGCTCTGACATAACATGACCACCACGATGAATCACTGAATGACCTGGCACGGTCTTAGCCGTCGAGGAAGCAAAACTTTCAGTCATTGATTGTTGCATAGAAAGGTTCATGGATGTCATCATTGAAGCATTCATAAAATTTGTGCTAGACGCGCTTTGATACATCGTTCCACCATTATTCCGCAATGGAAGAAATTCGTCATCACTATCATCAGCTAGAATTTAAAAAAATACAAATCATACACATCCATTAAGGGCCAAAATATAGTCAAATTTCAAATACAAAAGCTTGCATTTACCGAAAACTGGAGATGACCATCCTCTTTGCTGAGACAGCCCTTGGAGTCCTATCAGCCCAGGCTTTAATCCTTCTTGTAATTCCTCCTCAATTCTTTTAAAGTCAAAGGTGTCCATCGGTTTTTCTTTGTATGATTTTCTGCGCAGCTGCTCATCACTAAATTTTAAACAAACAGTCTGTTTGTAGCAAACGATTAAGAAATGCTAATAAGTTAGAGTTTATTCCATCGGGACTTACGTCGACGCTGGATCAGGATTTAGAAATTCCTCAATGAGTTCCATGATAATGTGGAATTGAACAGGAGACAGAAAGCCGATCAGTGACCCGAAGACACAGTCGATGATTACCTGTGGTCCACCAATTGAGTCATCCTTTTTTACGCTTAACTTTATTTCGTGTCTTCCAGCAATTTTGGCAATCATTATGAGATTGTCTGGCGCGGACTTCTCCTGTTTTTCAAATAACATTTTACTTGATTTTAAACTAGATAAAGGATAGATGGGGGTAGGGATATATGTCAGTTCAAATAAAGCTTACCATATCTTCGCAAGCGGATCTATATGTACTTTCATCAGTATGACCAGAAAATGGACTAATTCGGAACAAATCCGTAAACAGTGTCATGCCTTCTATTACGATTCGCTTGTGAGAAAATACAGTATCAAATGAGTTTCCCTCATCCCCGTCGTTTGAACTTTCATCTGAGTATCGCCACCTGTACAAGTTAGAATTGCATGCAAATGTCAGTGTTTCTATCTAAAGTTTTTGCACTCAACTAAAACCAAAACTACAAAGGAAAGTTTAAACTAACAATTTAATGTGCAGCTCCATTGCGATTCCCACATCGGACCCATTTCGACATTTCTCAACTCTAATTATTGTATCTCGGAAGCACATTTTGACCCTTGACAGGACTAAAATAAATATGAAGTTCCATTAGTGTTCAGTGTACTATGAATACTAACATATCATTCCTACATAACTACGTTATGCACATCATTAAATCCCTTACTGGCATCTATTGTTTGAGCACAATGTTCCAACCCCGACAAAGGTTCCTGACTTGCAAAGTCGGGCTCATCACCCAAATCCTCCGTTTTCAAGCATTCTTCTGCAAGTTGCATGCTGGAAGCCATACTCGTCCACATAGAATCAAGCATAGAACTCCCTGCTATAATTTTCAAAAAGCGACATCGTAAACAAATTAATTTGCAAAGGAATCAACGATATGACATCAATACATAATACAAAACAGTTCCACACACCATTTTCAACTCTCTTTTTAGGCTGAATCGTGACATTTAGGCCTGTGATTTCAATCTCACAACTGTCACTCATTATAGCCTTCCATGGTATGGAGACAGATATGTTGTCCAGATGGCCATCAATGAATTCCAGGGGTATTGTATGCTGCTCCGCAAGGTGGTTAAGGGCCTAATTCAGATTTTTAAAAAATCATTACACAAAACTCATTCAGTTTCCAAATTCACACTACTCCAAAAGAAACTAGGAGCCTGAGAAATCACCTGAGAATCCAACAACACATCATTGACATTTCCAGTTCCATTGAGGACATCCACATTCAATTGATCAAGGCTAAGTTTTTCCTGGAAATATTGGCCCAGGTACCTTTGGAGAAGGTACCTGCAGACCCTTTTCTGTATGCTTTCTGTCCACGAAGGCCACATGTTTACGTCATGCTTTCACCAACAAGTACCTATTTCCATCACCATTTCAAAGTAATCAATCATCTCCATCCCACACTCCAGTAAAAATCAATTAATCAGTAACCCCAAATAACTGATTGAATTTACCTGAAGAAGGAATTTCCCACTTGAGTGCTTTTACTCCAGATTTTTTTTAAATGCGCCTTTCTCTCCTCACATCAAACAAAAACGCATTAAGCACAACAGACGCATTAACGTCTCTTCACAATATTTTAACACATTCAACAATTAACCACTTCCGAATTATTTATT
>JAQIWN010000426.1:0-34124 GCA_034699025.1 Entomobrya cf. arborea Gr-Col-00668 | reverse complement strand
CAGATTGCTTTTTTTATCGTTTTAAGTTTTTCGCAACTTCATTACACTCCTGCTTGGGGTACACAAGCTAGTAGAATGTGCATGGTTACAGCATAATTTTAACTGACTTTGGCGTTCGATAGTGTTAAAGCTCAGGTCTTCTCAGTCCTGGAACCAAGTTTAATTGAAAGAGAAACATTTGTTCTATAGGATGCATATAGGTTTTACTTTGTTTATGGCTGTTCAAGGAAATTATTACGGAGCCAAAAATAAGGGCTCTTTTGGCTGAGGCTCTTTGTATTGGTTTGGTACACAAGTCAAGTGACTGACATATTGACGAAAGCTTGCACAAAATGTTGAAGAAAATTAAAAAAGTGTAAGAACTACAACAGCTTATAAGTTGACTTATCCTTAATGTTGCACTGAATGTGAGAGCTTGAGAGTATGACGATTCAACGAGATATCTTAAGCTTAATAAAGTCACATGCCTTTTTAGACAGAAACGTGAGTGGTTAATTGGCATACTCAATCAAACACAAAGCCTTTTCGTGTATGAGAGTAGGGCTTTATACTTTTATAAATTTATGTAAAATATCGCGTTTTTGGACACTTTGCCATGTATTTAATATTACAGACAGAATTTTATAAAAAAGTAGAATTTGCACAGCACTCAATTAACTAGGATTTTAATGCCAGCCAGGCACTTAGCCTGATAAAAGCAACATTTCCAATTACCTTTTTTATTTAAAACAAATTAAAGACCATTTCAAATACTTAAATTAATAATAAAAGTCATGAAGACATCAAGTTACCAAACAAGTCGTTTAACTGACATGCATTGTAAATAATGTACAGGCTTTTTAAAACGTGAAACCAAAAATAAGTTATTTCATTATTCACACTACCATTTGCGTCACTGGAATTCACAATTGATAAAAATGTTCACTTGTGTGACTAAACTATTTAGTTTTATTTCTGACTATTTCGCTAATGTTCACTACTAGGAAATCTTGAACTTGTGTATAAAACTGAACGAGAACTAATGTTTAGATCAAATTCGAAATTCACTACTTTTCGTTCAAAATGAATGTTGCCGTAATTTTGTCAGCTTATTTTCAAATGCTCAGTTCAAATAACATCAAGCACTGCACTCAATTAATCATATTTGAACAAGCACAATCACATTTTGAAGACTTTTTTACGTTTGGTGACATATCGACCATTATTCGGCATGACATAGCGAACTACATTTTTACTTCATTTAATCACATTGAAACAAACGACCAATTATTCCAATCAAATATGGCGCAAGTTTCAAAATTTCAACATCTGTGCACATTTTCTGTGTCATTTTTAAGCAAAGCGTCTCTTAAATCGCATTGGTTTAAAGGTTTCAATAAGTTCAATGGACACTTATTTCGAAAAGAATACGAATTCTTCATGTTTATTGGAACAAGCTCTAAAATGAACAAGTTTGCTGACAACTTTCAAAATAACTTGGTCGATCTTACATATAAAATCTACGCCACAATATTTCCCAATAACTTTACTGTTTATTTTGCTACAACGTGTCCATATTGCGAAAATGGCCAGCCAAAAATAGTTGCGTTAGAAAGCCCAACGTTTTTTGATTATCTCAACAGTTTCACTGGGAAAATATTGCGAATCACAACTCCAACGTCAATTACATCATTAATCGAACTACGACCAGAATCCTCCACAGAATGGAAACCAATAAGAGGCTATAATAAATTCGCCCTTGAGCATTTAATGCAACGATACAACTTCACCACATCCTACTTTCCTTCAATCGGCGGTGGTGGAACCGGCTCTCAATTACCCAATGGTACATGGGTCGGATCAGTGGGAGATATTTTAAGTGGTAACGCCGACATTGGACTAACCTCAGCGCAAATTTTTTCCAGAAACTTGGTTGTCGATTTTACACTACCTGTTGGCTACACTTGGTTAACATTTACAACAGGTAAAGGTACGCCCCAGTACTCTTGGAAGTCAACCTACCATCCTTTGTCTCAAAAATGCTGGTATTTTGTAGTAATCAGCTCTATAGCAACATTGGTGGCTTTTAGCTTAATCCAATTTTTAAAATCACAGATGCTTCACTTGTCTCACTCATTCAATTTTATGTTTCGATCTTTACTTGAACAAGGAGCTAAAGTGGCAAGCACAGCGCAAAGTATTCGAGTTCATTCAGCCTTTTGGCTAATATTCGGATTAATAGTTACTACGGCATACAGAGCTAAGCTTGTGCCAATGTTGGCATATCCTATTTTAGAAACACCTCCAACAACATTTAATCAATTAGCCATTGCAAACCATTACCAAATTTCTTTGCAGTATGTTCGTGGAGCAGCTTATATTTTACTAAAGACATCACCAAATCCTACGCTAAAAACGATTTTCAATCGAATGCTTTTGCAAGAGGATTCAGTCAAATGTTTTAGTGATTTGTTAGGTCCTGATGGAGCGCATAAAAGTTGTGTGTCGTGGGTTGATGTAAGTATAGAGGTACAACATAAAAATTTAAGTACTGAAACTGAAGGTGGTACATCATCACTAATAATGGCACAAGATACTTGCTATTTTGTTGCCTTGCCACTAATGGTTAAAAAAGGGGCGGTGTTTAAGGAAAGGTTTAATCAAGTTATTAAGCGAGCGGTTGATATGGGAATTGTTGAAAAGTGGAAAAAGATCGATGAAAATATATTAAGAAGTGGAAGGTTGAAGTGGTCTAAAGACCTGAAAATAGGTGGAAACTCAAGTAAAGTTTTAAATAGTAATAATGATAAACTACAATTGAAAAATTTAGTAGGACCAATTTATATAGTTGTGTTTGGTCTTTTGGCTGCTCTTTGTTTATTTATATTTGAACTATTTAAGCATAAATTGTTCTATTTGGCACTAGTTGACAACGCTGTAGTTGGTGGGTGTTTTTATTGTAATTAAAAAAAACAATTCAATTAGCATATTTAGTTTCAGATGGAAAATTTCGCTTCACCACTATTATATTATTGATTATCTGAACAAATAAAACAAAATAACAATTTTTACGATAATTTTAAACGAATAAACGATTTTTTACGATTTTTACGGCATAAAATAATGTGCATTTTCAAATACATGTGTAATCGGAATGACATTAGCAATAGCAAAAAGTATCATGGACTATTTTTTAGAGACAAGAGCTTCAAAATGCTCAAATATAAAATCCAGTAATATAATATTCATTTCAACGTGATACTTACACAAATTTAGTTTTTCAAGTAATAAACCTGTTTATTGGACATTGCTAAATATGTTGCCGGTATAATAAATAAGACTTAAAAACTATGAAATGGAAATTAAACCAGATGCATAAAATATTTAAAAGAATTGAATTCTAAAAAGTCATTAACGTGTTCTTGAATAAAAAATAAATTAGAAACGGTAAAATGTCTTGGTAAGTGAGGCATGTAAAATTTAATTGTATACTTTTGGGGAAACTTTGTACAACTTGAGTAAATTCAAACACAAAGCATGTATAATCTGTTATTAAATTTCTTTATTCAGTCGTGTTGCTTAACTGTAGTACAACTAGCAAATAAAATTAGTTTATACTCTCAAATCGTACAAAAAATTTACTGGCAACTAATTTAATTAACTACCTACCTCTAAAGTTACAAACTTCACAAATATTTCTCATGTTTTGCAGCTTTAGATTGTATAAAAAATGTGTAAAATGACACCTGAAATAGTGGCGATTCACACCTGAAAATTCTTTTTGGTGATAATTTAATCCAGTTTCGTATTTTTAGTCCAAAACCTTGTGCGTGTTGAAGTTAGATAAAAAAAAGTAGACCACAATTATTGGAAGAATGGAGAAAACATTAAATTTTAATTGGAAGGTGAAGCTTGAAAACCCATTTATTATTGAACAACACGTGGAACCAACCAAGCTGCAGATTTATATTTTCGCTACCTTTTTATCCACGTTTTAGCAAGCATTAGTTTAATGAACTGAGCATGTTTGATGCTTTACAAAATAATTGGAACTAATTGGAACGTTCTTCAAACACCAGGAAATGTTTGTACCAGGTAGATTGTTAAGCTTCTATCGGCTTTTGTTTTTTTTTTCGAACTAATCACTTAAACCCTTGCACGGGTTAACTAACGATTGCTCACGCGGGAGTCATAACTAAAAACCACTTAAAATCCTTAAAAACAAAACTATTAATGGCATCAAATAGCAAAAACGTGTTATGGTAATAAAAACCATAACATGCCTTATGACTTTAAATAATTAAACTGGACTAAATTAAATACACTAGTTATACAAACTATGTCGTTAGCTGTTGGTCACAAAAACGTTTTGAGCACAATTGTCTAGACTTATTTTTGGTTGAAGTCCTTAATACTAAACCTTGTTAGTTCCATGAAAACATAAGACAGTAGTGAAAAGACCACGAACGTTATAGTTTTCAAATCGCATATATTTGTGACGTTTCTCAAAAAACTTTGATTTGTTTAGAAATGAGTTTAGCAATAATTTTGTCTGCGTATTTCCAAGTGCTTAATACAAACAACGTAAAACACTGCACACAACTTTTGTTCTTAGAACCATCGAAATCTCCTAGTGAAACTCCTTTTTTGCTGAGTGATATATCAAAAATTATACAACCCAACGTGGCAAACTATATATTCGACACGTATACCCATTTAACAAAAATTGAACCAAAATCCATATCAAAATTGAGTCAAGCTGTCAAATTTCAATATCCATGTACGCTTTCTGTAGTACTTTCAAGCGACCAAAATTCTTTCCAAAATTCAGTGATTGCTTTAAATATGTTTAACAAGCATATCTTAAGAAAAGAATACGACTTCTTTTTGTTTATTTTCACAAATTACGAAAAGCATAGCTTCTCTAAAAATATTCAAACATTGACGGCTAATTTTAGATACAAAATATTCCTATCAATAAATCGGAGTAATAATACAGCCTCTTATTTTACAACTTGCTCATACTGTAACAAGGGATATCCTGGTACGATGCCAATAATAAATCCAATATTTCCGGATTACCTTGACAATTTTAACGGAAAAGTATTTCGAATTACTACACCTACATCAACAACATCATTAATCGAAATAAAAGATCAATCTCCACTAAAATGGATACCAATTAGAGGATATCAAAAATTTGCTCTTGAACATTTAATGCGACGATACAACTTCACTGCAACATTTTTTCCTTCAGTCGGTGGAGGTGGCACTGGCTCACGTTTTCCAAACGGTACTTGGGTAGGATCGGTCGGTGACATTTTGAGTGGAAACGCCGATATTGGATTAAGCTCAGCGCAAATTTATGCGAGAAACCTGGTTGTAGATTTTACTCTACCAATGGGCTACACTTGGCTAACATTTACAACGGGGAAAGGTTCACCACAATACTCTTGGAAGTCTACTTACTGGCCGTTGTCTCAGAAGTGTTGGTATTTTGTGGCAATTAGCTCTATAGCAACCTTTGGGGCATTTAGTTTGATCCAATTCGTGAGGTCACGAGTAATATTGACTGAAACAATCAATTTCATGTTTCGATCTCTTCTAGAACAAGATGCTATTACAGGACTTAAGGGCCCAAGTGTTCGTGTGTTGTCCGCATTTTGGCTTATACTAAGCTTAATAATTACGACAGCATATAGATGTAAGCTTGTGCCAATGTTGGCTTATCCAATTTTGGAACAACCTCCCTCCACATTTAAGCAAATGGCTGGCGCCAACCATTATCAAATATCTCTGCAGTATGTACGGGGAGCAGCTTATGCATTATTGAAATCTTCACCTAACCCAACATTAAAGGCAATATTTAAACGTATGCATCTCGAGGAAGATGCTGTTAAATGTTTTAGCGATTTGTTAGGTCCTGATGGAGGACATAAGAGTTGTGTATCATGGGTTGATGTAAGTATTCAAGTGCAACATCGGAACTTGAGTGACCAAATGGTTGGAAATACATCACCATTAGTTATGGCCCAGGATACTTGTTATTTTGTAGGATTGCCATTGATGCTCAAAAAAGGTGCTGTATTTAGAGAAAGGTTTAATCAGGTTATTGAGCGAGCAGTAGACATGGGAGTTGTGGAAAAATGGAAAATTATTGATCGAAGCTTGTTAAGAAGTGAACGAGTTAAATGGTCAAATAGTCTGAATAAAGAAAACAATACCTTGAATAAATTACTTGATAGCAATAATGATAATCTAGAGATGAAAAATTTATTAGGGCCAATGTATCTAGTAGTTTTTGGCATTTTGGTTAGCATTTGTGTATTTCTTATGGAACTTGTAAAACTTAGGGTTCGGAAATTATTATTTATGGACAACGTTTTATTGGGTAATTTTTAAAGCATTCATAAAATTGTCTTGATAAACAAGGCTTAAATGTATCAGCAATTTTAAATAGTCCACCAGTTCTGACGATTTATAATCCATTGTTACATTTTAGAAACTTCTCTAAATAATTTAACAAATAAATGTGATTCTGAACAATCACCTTGTATTACATTTTACTAATAAACCATATTTTTACACATCTAAAATGGGGATTTCTTCTGCAAAAAAACATTAACGTTAAATCAACTTAATTAATAATGTCACTTCGCTTTAGTTTATTTATCTTTTTACTACATTGATATTGTATTAACTCCCTATTACGGAATTAGAGCGGTTGAACTAAAAGGCGAGATGAGCTTATTTGGATGTTTAAGAACATAAAATTTTCCAAGGAAAGGACAAGTTATTAGAAGGGTAATTTTTGGGCTAAAATTCAAAAAATTCTTTCTGTGCCTATTTTTGTTAACCTTATCGAGTAATGCATAACGGTGAAAGTTTTGGCCAAATTGGACCACCCTGAAGAAAGTTATGTAAGTTCGACAATTTTCGACATCTCATTTTAAAAGTTTAATAACTTCAGCATTTCTCGAGGTAAACCAACAATCAATATATCATTAGAAAGGGTATAGTTTAGTGATTCTATTGCACATATGACATAGCCTAATTAGGTGGCAATGTCGCTTTCATATGGTGATAAGAACGTGGAGGTGGCCAAAAAATTAAACACCTTATGCGCAAAGGGCAATCAATGAAATTAAACAACCAATATGTCAATAGAATTGCCTCAGATCACTTTATAGTTGATGCAGAATGAATTGTCTAATTCTTTCAGTAGGCTGAAAAATATCAATTTTTTGGACTTTTTTGGTACCTACTCGGTACCGTTGTTTTTGATGTGCATTACTCAGCTCAAAGAATGAATTAGCTAATTAATTCTGCATCAAATATAGAGTGATGTACGGTGATTCTATTGATATATTGTACGTATCATTTAGTTGAGTAGCCTCTGTGCATAACCAAAAATAATTTGGTTCAAAAATCTAGTCGTCCTCATGCGGCTTGCAATTCTCCTGACTTTTGTATTAGCTTATGCACAGAGGCTACTCAACCAAATGATAAGTACAATATATCAATAGAATCACCGTACATCACTCTATATTTGATGCAGAATTAATTGGCTAATAAGATGTCGAAAATTGTCGAATTTTTTTGGCCAACTTTGACCGGTCATAACTTTCTTCAGGGTGGTCCAATTTGGCCAAAACTTTCACCGTTATACATTACTCGATAAGGTTAACAAAAATAAGCACAGAAAGAATTTTTTCATTTTAGCCCAAAAATGGCCCTTATAATAACTTGTCCTTTCACTTTAAATTCAATCAAGTAATTTCCCAATGGTAGCACTTTTGCCAGCTCATTGGTGCATTTTTCGTATTTTTAGAATAGTTCTCTGTTAAAATATTTCTCGTTGTTTTGAGAATTTAAAAAAAACTCTCGGTTCAATTTTGTTCTTGAATTTCGTAATAGGAATGGTTCATTTAATAATTTTTTCCCACCTGTAATTTTTTTATGCTACTCCAAATTATTTCAAAAATCAATGAGCATATCCCTATACAACATCCTCCTAAAAGCACTATAAATATTACAACCAAGTTTCCTGAGAGCTTACTCGGTGTTCGTTCAACTAAAGTAGTTTGTTCAGATATGTTTTTCGTGTGCATCATGTAAGACGCTGCACTACGAATTTTCACTAAATGATCTGCAACCAATGTGTTCCACCAGCTAAAAATACCTGATTGCTCTAATCCCCTAATCCTGTACCATAAAACATTTGGAAACCATCCTCGTAATTTCACTCCAATTTTTATTTCGAGTAATTCTTCATGGCCTTTCGAAATTTTGGTGAGGCCAGCCTCTTTAAGTTTCATTTCATACTCAACTACATTAGGCTCATAAGCAAGTACTGCAGTTTTGTTGCAAGATTTTAAAGATTTCATTGATTGTTCAGATTGCACCGATCTCAAACTAGTATGAATACGTTGCCGGCTAATTGTTCTATTAGATGGATCAATTTCTATATTATGTAAGTCTAACTTCCCCGTCTCCATAAGCGTTTTGTCATGAATTTTATTCAGGTAAAAAGGAATGTCAAAGTTATTTCCGTTTAGTAAAAGCATATAATGTTTTATAATAGAGTCAATATACATTAAAGGCAAAGTATAGGAATCTTTTGCTTCGAATATATGATTACTTGTGTATTTTCCGTCCTTAGTACATTCTGATAGATGTGCCTTTGATTTGTAACATACTGAATCTAACCAAACAGACTTGGATTCTACGGTTATTTTGAAACCATGATAACTAGTCTCGTTGAATGTCCTAAAAGGGCGAAATTGAATAGGAGAAATGAGGTCATTTATATTATTGTTTTTAAAAGCGTTGCTAATAATAAGAGCACAAAATAATGTAAGTGTTCCAACTATTTTCAAATGGAAATTTTTGAGAAAGGAGGTTGGGTATGGAGTCGATTGTTCTAGAAGATTTTTTGCAACAGCAAATAATGCGTCGAATAAATCAGGATTTGAAATCCTTAGTTTTACGGCCTCATTATTAATCAGACGACACCAAGCCACAGGCAAAAATATTAAAACAACTACCACAATTAGTATCCAACTGTATGAATCATAACTTGATAGCAGAATGGAGTAGGATTTTGCATTCTTATATGTATCACCACAAGCGATAAAATTTATACGAGACGGTGGATAGCTGATGACAATATCTGCTCGGGAAAAATTAAAGCCAAAAAATTGAAGTATATTAACAGTAGGTATCGATAGACTACGAAGAATTGTTTGAGGTTCGCTACCAAATACTTCTGTTATGAGGGAAGTTATTTTATACGAAATTAGGTTTTCGATTGAAAAACTTCGTATGTCTTTAGAATTAGGGTTTAGATTTAAATTTGCGTCCTGCAAAATAAGAGTTTCCGAAAATGCATCAGTTTCCAATGCCCATACCGAGTTATTTTTGTTATAAAGACTTTTCGTATTTAACTGTTTAAAAACTCCTTCCAAACCATTAGTTCTTAAATTGTCGTAAAATGATACATTAAATCCGCATTTTGCGCATGGATTAAAGACAATTAATTTTTGTGAAATACCGTTTACTATGAAAACAATTTGTAAAATATTGGCTTCAAGTCTACCATACTCTATCAAAAAAGAATGATGGCGAAAAGTTTCTGCATAACTAACGGTATTTCCATAAACTAGTATACGTGTTCTAATAATGGGATTTACATCAAACGGCATATACTGCAGAGTGATGGGCGACCAAAATTCGGATAACGGTGTCAAACTTTTTAATTTGGATGGAACCACTAATAAGTATATGTGGATCTCGTAGTTCCATGGTCGGCTGTTAGCTGAGAAATTGTGAAACTTTAGCTTCGAACAAAAGTCCCAAGGATCGGAAGAAATATATTTGGAACCGCAATCTATTGTATCACTGAAATAAACTGTGGTAATATTTTCAATTTTTGACCCAATGTGTGTTGGAAACAACTTTGTTGTTTGTGTGCGAGCAATCAGTTTCTTTGTTTTTTTATTTTCGTAGAAAAAAGTTTCAACTGAAATTTTGAACGGTTGTAACTGTAGCAGTAAAACTGGTTCCGTGTAGGGAATTATATTTAAACCAAAATAGTTAGTTACAGATATAAAGCACTTTGATGGTAACAGAATAGATAAATCAACTTCGTTTAGTTTCATATCGTTTTGTTTTTCAAATGAGATGCTATTCGACACCGAATAAACTTTGGTGTACCAAATACTAAAAACTAATCTGTGAATAGCAAACAGAAAAACTAAACATACACGCATACTTACGTTTTTGTAAAGCTGTCTAATTTCAAAAAGTATCAAATTACAATCCTAAGTCTGATTTTATAAAATAACTAATACCAAACTTTTAATTTTTTGATTTAGAACTTGTTTTATTTAATTTTGAGACTATCCCTATACATAGATAGAAGACCAACTACTAATAGGTTATTAAACTCTGCGAGTTAAAACTGTTTATTGAAATATAACACTCATTAATCCGTTTCACAGTCAAAGTTGCTGGGCCATCAAAAATGTCTGAGCGAAAGATAATAAAGAAAAAATATGGCATGAAACTATTGCCAAAATAAATTTTATGGAAGATTCTAATTCCTATTTAATAAAAGTAACTATGTTTTTAATTTTTACACGTCTACCTACAAGTTTGAATTTGTACCACGATAATGTATTATTCCGAAAACTAACTATAAGACCAAACTAAGAGATATTGTACTCAAAATAATTGTATTTACTTTGCTTGTCACATCATAATTGAAAAATTACTGAGCTGTTTCATACCGACTTATTATTAAAGCCGTCATTCCTTCATTCTTTCGTACTACTTCAAATTGATCAATTTTAAGTAATAATAAAAGTAACACTTCTCTGTTTCTAGAGAAATTGTAAGTAATTGAAATTTTTGAGACTTAAACTATGTTACCATAAATCCAGTAATGGAATTTACCTGTTATTCTGAATAAAGAATAGCATGTTTAACTTATCCATTTAATCAAATACCACTTACATTAAGCCAACCCCAGTGCAAACCATTTTTAATCACAAGTTTTTTAGTTTTCTATACGTACTTTATTCGACTGTATTATGCATTATCATAATAATATTTCCTTAAAGGCAGTTTCAGGAACTTTTGGAAAACGTGTGAAAACGCTTGTGTGAAAAACGTTATGTTTGTAGGATGGACTGATCAATACCTGAAACAAAGCAACTCAATCAAGTTGTCAAAAATTTGTATTTTTCTTGTGAAAAAATCTGCTCAATATATCATCTAAAATTCTCATAAAGGCTAAAATAACACAAAAGTAAATCTTTAAAATACTCTCCGAAAAATATCTTATTGCAAGAGTAGAAGAATCATTGACTAAAACAGCATCTCACATTCGGTCAAAAAAGCTGTGCCAAAGTAGTAAAAGCACAAAAATACCGTGTTTTACTGTTTAGATTTTACACTTCACAGATACACTGGACTCTTGTAAATCAACAACAAAAATTGAATTTCACGTACTTCGCATAATCTTGAAAAAAATTTCATTTGAATTTGTAAATTTATCAATGCATGTTTTCCTTCCTTTCGGTTGATAAGTGAAAATTTTGACATTAAGATAATTATTGGCTTCTAAAAGCGCAACACAGTAAAAAATCATATCTAATTCACGTGATGTATTCATGCTCATGAGAATCCAAGGTCTCATGCAAAGGAGTAAAAAACTTTGTACAAGTTGAGTAAGGCAGTGAACTGGTACCAACATGTTATAATGAAAAAATCACAGATCACGATATTTATTATATGATCAACTATAAACCCAAACCTGTTATCCATTACAAGTTTGTAATTGAACTTGTTAGCACAAGTAAGAATGGCAAAAATATTTAATTTTTTTCACATTGATGTCAAGTCAAAACTTGTTTTCTTCCAGCCTCATCCCAAAAGCATACAGCTGATTCCTTAAAAACAAAATTATTTAAATAATTTTAATTTCTCGTGCTGACATTCAAATACACTGAACTATTATTAGCTTAAGCATTTGTTGAAAATAATAAGTGGCAAAATGCTTTTTCTCACTTGTGTTATAATAATAGGTGTAAGTGTTTTTTATTTACGTCTGAGAAAGCAATACAAATACAAATTACCACCTGGTCCACGTGGTTTACCCATTATTGGAAATATTCATCAGTTAATTGTGAAAAATCCTTATGACAAGTTTCGAGAATGGGCAACAAAATTTGGCAAGATTTACACTATAAACCTGTGCACCAAACCAGCCATTTTAATTAACGATCCAAAGTTAATGCGGGACATTCTTAACACATTTGAATCAACTGGAAAATTTCAAACTGATACAATGCTCCTAATATCTCAAGGTCCATATGGTGTAATGAACTCAGAAGGACATGCATGGATCGAACAACGTAAATTCTGTTTAACAAAACTAAAACAATTCGGCTTTGGAAACATACGAATGGAAACTTTAATATTATCCGAAGCAAACGAAGTGTGTAACTGGATAACTAATGAAAACAAGAAAAGTAAATCCCTTCAATTACATCCAATATTTATCCAATCAGTGATAAATACAATGTGGACCATGATTGCCGGTACAAGAATAACTTTGGGTGACTCTAAAATCACACAGCTTATGGAAACGTTTCAGGAAACAGTACAGTACACTATGAAGACAGGCCTATTTTTCCTTCCATGGTTAAAATATATTATTCCTGGGTTATCAGGATATACGGCATATAAAAATGCTAGTCTTCAAATTATAAAGTATATTGAACACGAATTTATGGAACACAAAAAGACATTTAGATCGGGAACGGAAAGGGATTTAATTGATGCATATATTGAGTATTCGAAGACGGACCCTCTAAAATGGAAAAATTCTGTTGCGACCGTAGTTGAATTGTTTGTGGCGGGATCGGAGACAACAGGAGCGACCCTACTTTGGATATTGTGTTATCTTTCTGTAAATCCTGATATTCAACTAAAGCTTCAGGAGGAAATTGACACAATTGTTGGACAAAATCAAGACATTTCCTTAAGTCATAAATCTACTATGCCTTATACAGAAGCAGTAATTCTGGAATCAATGAGATTATCGTCTTTGGATCCAATTGGTGTAATCCATCAACTTTTGGATGAAATTGAAATCGAAGATTACAAGTTTCCAAAGGGATTGCTTCTTATACCAAACTTGTATCACTGTCATTATAACAAAAATGTGTGGAGCGACCCAGAAAATTTTCGCCCGGAAAGATTTTTGGGAAATGAAGGCAGTAAATTGAAAGAACACGTGGTTACATTCCAGCTGGGAAAGAGGCAGTGTGTTGGGGAACCTTTAGCGAAAGATATTTTGTTTTTATTTGTGACTAGAATTTTTCAGCTTTTTGATGTAAAGCCGGATGAAATGGAAGAGCCGGGGGATTACTACAAGCCAAGTGATATTGGCTATGGTCTAATGCCACCCACACTTGGTTTACGTATCACGCCAAGAACAAAACAGTAATGGTAAAGTTTATGAAAATATACTCAATATTTTGTTCGCTTTGTTACATTAATAATATTATACAAAAATGTCATATAAAAGTAATCATGAAATAAAGTCAACAAGGTCCGCAAATAACTTTGTAGTTAAATTTCAATTATTAAAACTCTATTATTTATTATAAGCTTTTATGTTATATTTAAGTCATCTAGTACTCATAAATTTTATTTCTACAATTTGACTGGTTTGCAGTTTTCAAAAAACTTGGCTTTTATCCTTCTTGGTCGTAAAAAAATCTATTAAAAATGGCATTTATATGCAAAAAGCAATTTAAACACATATATACATTTTGCGTCACTTTAATTTTAGTAACATATTATCTCCAGGAATTAGATTAACTTAATTTGGTTAGCATAGCATAACTTAAATTAAAATAATAAATAATCTTATTGTCGAACTACAATGTCGAAATAAACAATTGCGAGGGGAGGAGTGCGGGGTCGTTGCCTGGTGCTAGCTCCACTCCGGATAAGAAATCGTTTCCAAAGATACAGGTGAGTTGGTGTGAATGAGGTTTTTGCTTGTGTAAGTTTGAAAGAGGATACTTAATGTCTTGTGACTTTGATCAAGGTTGTGGGATATCGAGGCAGAGCAGTGGTGGTTGTATCATGCGTTACCATAGATCCCCCGTATAGGGCTCATCCCCATAACTTGGTTGGAAAGCAGGGGTGCAAGAAAGGGGTTTGCACTATGGAGATTGGTTATTTGAATATTTTTTTTTGTAATTTTTGTAACCATGGTGATAATTTTGTTATAATTATTTTTTTGTTCCATAGCAAATGACGAGATGACCTGCGAGTTCTCAAACCTCGGCATCCAGTGTGTGAAGAAAAAGGATATCGAGGACTCGCTAAGGGTGAGGGAGGAACTTAGGGTCGATCCTTTTAGAAGTGAGTTTGTCATGGAGATAATTTATAATAATACTGTTAACAAATCACAACCCGGCTCGATCGACCTGAACAGCGTCCGTCTATGCTTCCAAGTTTTCTGCGAAGGTCCGGAAAGTTCAAAGTTCCACTCAAACCTGTTGTATCGGAGGCCATCTACGATAAGAGTCATAGCAATCTGTAAATTTTGTTGCCATGACAATCACAACTAATTTAACTTTATCTTTCCAGAGGCAATCAACGACCTCACAACCATGAAACTAAGCGACTGCACATCCCCTGTGATGGGAAATAAAGAGATAATCCTGTTGTGCGACAAGGTGTCAAAAGACGACATCGAGGTGAGGTTCTACGAGGAGAACGAGGAAACCGGTGCCGTTGTCTGGGAGAGTTTCGGGGAAATCAAATCCAAAAAACAATATCAACATATTATATTTATTGCTCACTCAAAAAAATTCAACAGCTCCGACATAGTGAGGAGATATTTGTCATCCTTTCTACGAATTCACAAAAACCTTAAACGAATCCAGTCAACATTTAAAATATTATAGAAATTAAGAACAAAGAACAAAAGCTGATAAAAATCAATGAAGAAGCACAGAAAAATGAGATTTGGTCATGGTGACGTAACCAACAAATGCATATGTTAGTACCAGCAACATCAACTATTTGAGTTGTAAATTTATACAATATTTTTTTTAAATAATTATTATTATTATATCATTCTCGCTACTTAAATTTTTAACTCATTGGTAAAAATGAAATGACCATAGTTTTTTCCTCATTTGCAATGTTCAATATTGGGCTTCGCTACATTAAAAAAATACCAAGTTGTTTTGACGTTGAAATACAAGTTTTAAGTCGCATTCGAGCCTATTTAAAAAGCTCTCCAATATTTCAAATAAAAAATTGGATTTCTTCCTTTAATTAGGCAATATTTTAATCAAAATTTTAACTAAGCAAAACTGACCTATATGTCAAAACAAAAACATGATAGACAAACCAGAAACCTAATCAAAATATTTACATAATTTAATGCACAGTTTGGAAAATACGCAACAAAAATAATAATTAAATTGTTAATTCGTACAATCATTTCGATGTCGCAACTACAAAGAGCCTCAAACAAGTAGAGTCAACCTTTGAAATGGAAACATTTTATAATGTTTAAATGCTTAGTGACGAAGGGATTAGTAATTGGTTTAGTCTTATAGTAATATTACAATACATTGTTTAACAAATATCAAAGCTAAAGCGTCGATAGACAGACAGTTGAGTAACGAAATCAAAAAAATAGTCTTATGTTTAGTTCAAAATTTATGTACATAAACATGTTTTCCAAAATCGTGAAAACAAACGGTGGGACACTTTGAATGCAAACTCGGACAAACAAATTTAAAAACTGATCAATAAAATATTGGTAACTAGATTCGCCAAAAACAACTAAATTTTAGTTTATAGTTTCAAATATATTTGACAAGGTCGTAGATCTACAATATTATTTGAATATATGTAAGCAATAATTTGTGTGATATTAGCATCGTCTTTGGCCTGTGTTCTAAATTTTTGAGCTTGCAATTTTAAATGGTCATTTAAGTTTTTAGAAATTTTTCACATCGTTTGAACTTTGTAACTCTAAGACATTAATAAAATTGAAACGACCTGATTTACCAACTCATTCACAGTGCTCAATAATGTGCTCCGTTGCAATTCAAAAAATGGACCAACTTGAATTGATGTTGGAATACAAGCTTTTAGTTGCCTTCGATCCAATCTAGAAAATAGAAGACTTTTCCAAGACATCCGAAACCTTTCGCTTTCCTCTTTTGCCACCACAGCAAAACTGTGCACAATCACTGTAGCAATTCCAACAACTACATCAAATCCCAGCAAAAGAAAGAGCATCAAAATAGGCAGCACACGATAGAACTTCATACAGACCACAGTTGTAACAACATTAATGCTAAACGCACAAAGCATAAGTCCTGGATACAGACAGCAGCCAAATCGATTGATCTCTGAAACAAAGCAAATATTTTGTGCGTAGACGTTCCATTCCCGATTAAATTTGATTTTCCCAACACAAAAGCTGTTTTTCCAAGTGTAGCCGTAACCACGTCTTAAAATGTATTTCAATTCATAAAGAGCAGCTGTTACGTACAGAAATGCTTGCATAGCAGGAATAACCCCCAAGTAGCCGAAAATGCATTGCCACAAACCACAAAGTAGGTTAAATACAATTGGGCTGTATTCGATTATATTTGTAGGTAGAATCCAACTTAAAACCACCCGCGACGGATTATGATAACTTAAAGAAGACAACATGGAGCTTGCAAAGTATCCAAATATAGCTGTCATCATCATAATGTAGAGTAGAACGCCGAATATTGCACTTTCTCGTTTGGTAGGAGAACCCGGAATTTTCCTTGGATTTCGTAAACGATCCAGAAAAAGATCTCTTGCTTGGTTCATCATGAATATGCCGCTTTTAGTTCTATGTTTAAAAGTCCATGATGACGTAAGACAAAAGGTGTACAGAGTAATAAACAGAATGAAGAATACAGATCCGAGAACTTGCTGTTGGGTTTGAAATTCTTCTGGAGTCAAATCTTTGACTAGGTCATTTGGATTATAAGAGGTTTTAGAAGTTAAAACTTGTTTCAAACCTAGTATACTTGCAATATCCATGATAATAAGGCTCAGATCGATGAGATCAAGTTTTTGTTTTAAGTTGACTGAAAGGTCTGCTGAGTAGAAACCTTTGTCGACCCTTAAAAGTATTCTTAGAGGTCGACAACGTTCAAGAATTTTTTGTATGCGTATCAAAGAGCTCCACATTTTTAAATAATATGTTTTTAAGTTTCTATCAAAATATTGTCAACAACAAACTACGCTGATATTAGAAATAAGTTTGATGGACGTCGTTACCTTAGACGCCAAAACTTTTTTTTTCATTTACTTTTAAGTTATGAAACATAATTATGTTTAGTTTAGTCAGAAGTCGCAAATATCCGCAAAAAAATCTAATAAATATTTGAAAAGGTTGGCCAAATAGGGTTTGGTGAAGTATATTATAGTTATGGCGACAGTGTGAAATAAGACATTAATCAAACTGAGTCCAGGTTGTCTTTTTATAAAAATTTAATTTATGGAAAGTTTGTTTTTCTTCACATCTTTTAATCAGTTTGCCTGCAAAATTGTTTCGACTCCCATGAAGTGTTAATTTAACCCCACAAAATATATTATTTTAGAATGTGGTAAAACTTACACAAATATGTCAAAACACATCTGATGAATTTTTGTTACATATATAATTTTTTAATTCACTTTTCCGACGTCAATCGTACATAAACCTTATGAACTCAATTCGAAAAATACTTAATTCTTAAAAAATCACAAAAAAGCTGATATCGTAAGCTAAGTTATTCTATTTTTAATTATTCCCTACAAAGTTCTAGAAAATATTCTAATTTCTAATCCATTCTTGAAATATCCTAGCAAAGCAGTTTTATTACACAGCCTATATTCCATTTGTTTGTGTTTCTACAAAGCTTAAGAACAATATACTTATAAATATTGCATTTTTATTAAACCAAGCCTTTAACCATTGCCAAGAAAGGAAAAAAATGTATATTCACTTAAAAAATGCAAAAATTTCCAGACAGGTCTTGACAAAAGTATTGACACGCATGCATAATAATTTAGACAAAATTTAATGAAAAATATTTATTTACTTCATTTCATTTACAGACAGTTTTACATATATCACGAAAAAGTTTTATATTTTTGTACATCCTAAAAGTTTTATATTATGTTTTAATAGAGTATTAACAATTGTCAATTTGTATTGCAAATCGTCAATTGTCTCGAGATATTTTAATTAAAATTTCAACCTGTAAATTTTTTCATAGATAAAATGCATACAACTTTCCACTGAACAAAGTAAACTTCCCGTAAAACACTTTTTTGTTTGTATTCAAAACGGATACTAAAAACCACAAAAAGCAATAAAGTGTTATCATCAGCTGAGCTTTTTTAGATGCATTTGCACGACAAAACGTGCTCAAACTCACATTCACATAAAACACAATAGCCTGGCTGACAACTGCCCTATTCACACCAAAAAATTCCACCGAATTTTAACTTATACCCATTCGAAAACTAAAACACTTTCCAAATCATTCAGTTAATTGTATTTTTTTGAACATTAAAAAAATGGCGAATGATTCAAAAAAAATTTGCCACTGCTTAATTTGCTCGTCGAATCTGTCCAATCAACAATCTAAACTGAAAAATATTGATATTAGTTTCCTCCTAAAAATAATTTTCGAGATAAGTCAAGATAGCAAGCTTGTAAACAGTGAAGCTGAATCTTCTTCATTAAAATTGTGTGACAAATGTATAATTGCTGTAAACCAATGTCAACAAATTTACATTGAAATCATACAAAAAATTGAAAAACTTTGGGATTCACAAAATGAAATATTGGAGAAAATAAATGACAACCCAGACTATCCCCAAATTTCCGGTGATCCGTACAACAGGTGGGCTAATCAATGCAGACAATTCATTCAACATCGTAAGTTATCCAAACAATTAAAGTTAAAACTTTAACTATATTTAACGGCCCCAAAGTCCTAATATTATAACTTTATTATTTAAATCTATTTAACTATTTTAGATGATTTCACTGGATTTGGATATCCTTTCGCTGTCCACGATCTAGAAACCCTGTCGATTTCCAACCCGACTTTACCGTTAACTGATCAGTTAACTAATCAAGTTACCTGTGCAAATTCAAACGAAACCTTATCGCTTCAAGATCCTTTAGAAACTTTTAGTTCTGAAAGTGTGTCATCATCATCACCCATTGAACAAAATGATATTTATGATAATTATCAAGAAGAAAAAAACCACAGTGGGAATTTAAATGACGCTCAGAAAATTCCTGTTACTCAAGTTGAAAGTCAACCAAGATGTTATTTTGAAGAAGATGATATTAGTCAGGACCCACTCTCCGGAAAATTTCACTGTTCGTATCCATCCTGTTCGAAATCATTTACATCAAAACATTACACAAACCTGCACCACCAAATAGAACATTTGAAAATTGTACAAAAGAAGAGTTATCCTTGTGAGTGGCCAGGATGTGGGAAAATTATTGGGGATAAGCAGACCTGGACGGTGCACATGGATAAGCATCGGGGAACGCCAAAAACTGAGTGTAAAGAGTGTGGGGCGAAATTTTATTGGAGGAAGGAATTGATAAGTCATAAGAGAAAGGTGCATGGAATGGTAATTGTTCAGAGTAAAAGGAGGAAATAAATTGCTAATGAAAATAAAATAAATAGAAAGAAAATATTTAATTGTTTGTTCATTTAATTATTTCTGGTTGCATTATTAAATAATAGTTCATCTTGTCAAATTTTAATTGGTCATCAATGGCATTATTTTTGTTTTTCATTCTGGCTGATGTGTTGACAGAAATGCGTGGGTGGCATTTCTTGCATGATTGTTGAGAAGTCAGCTGTTCGTTGTGTATTTTTTTTTGGCTTATGTGCCTTTTGAAGCTGGTTAATTTTTTGTGAAAATTTAAATGTTATTTTTTTTATAATTTTAAAGAATGGATAAAGTTGCAAGTATAATGGACAGTAAACTGTCTCACTGTTTAATTTGTAGATCAGTTATTTCAAATGATAGTAATGTCAGTAAAGTGAATAAATTAGATGCACTGTTTCTCTTACAAATTGTGTTTGAGGTTCCGGAAGGTAGTTATCTTTTGAATAGGTTGACAGATGACAAATTAAAAACAATTAGTTGTGATGATCAGTGTTGTGAGTTAATTAGGGAATGTAAAGAGGTGTACGGGGAAATTTGGAAATTAGTTGGAAGGTTTTGGCAGATTAAAAATAAAATTGTGGGCAGGAAGAGGGCTTCTTCCCAATCAATTAGCAGTTCAGCCGAGGCCGAGGAGGTTGACAGTTGGAGCGAACAGTTTCAAACATTTGTTAAGCATCGTAAGTTAATTAAATATTAATATTAAATCCACACTTATAGCAATAACATTTAAAATGCAATTAATTACTCTATATTTTTTCTTCTTAATTTACAGACGAGTTTAATGAAACCAGATTTCCATTTGTTGTTCGGGACTTGGAGACGCTATCACCATCAAATCCATTAACTGAGCCGTTAATTGCCGATGCAGAAATTAAAACTGAAGTTGATCCTGACGACAACCCAGCTGACCTGGAAACACAATTAGATGACCCATTAGAGGGAACGTCTTCATCTGCCATTGAAGTGACTAATATTGTAATGGGAAGTTTAAATCAAGATGATTTAACGGAAATGGAAACCGGAAATGATCAAGATAACCTTGAAAAGCAACCAAGTGAAGAAGAGGAAAGTGACGACGACGATTTAGAAATTAAAGCCATCCCTTTCAACAAAGAGGAATGGTTATCTCAGCGAAATAATGGGAATAATTGCAGTGACGAAGAAGAGGATAGAAATCAGCAGCATAAAAAGTGCAAAGCAAAATATGGATTAAAACGAAACCCAAAAACATTAAGATTCCACTGCTTAGAGCCCACCTGTGAAAAATCTTCTGTTTCAAGGGCTTACATAAGAAAACATTATGAAGTAGACCATTTAAAAATAATACCGAGGAAAACGTTCCCTTGTAAGTGGCCGGGATGTGAGAAATCTTCAGTTTGTAAAACTTACATAAGAAAACATTATGAAGTGGAACATGCCAAGACAAAACAGAAGGAAAGTTTTCCTTGTAAGTGGAAAAATTGTGGGAAAATTTTTTGGGATCGAATTTACTTCGAAGGTCATCAAGATCAACATAAAGGTACACCAAAATATAAATGTGGACGGTGTCGGGAAAAATTTTATTGGAAAAATGTTATGGTTAGTCATTCAAAGAAATGTGCTAAATAATCAAATAAATTATTTTAAAAAAATTTAATTAAATTTACTTTATTTCATAAAAAAAATTGTAAATAAACAACAATTTATTGTTAAAATACTTATCTTTTTTTTTAAATAAACTTAATAAATATCATACTTAAATGCACAAATGTTTTCAATTTTTAATTTACAAATTTCCATTCATTAACAGCTTATCATTTATTTAACCATTTATTTTTCTTTCCTGTCTTTTTACCATGTACACTAAGTTTATGTTTTACAAATCCCTTCCTCCAATAAAACATTTTTCCACAATCTTCACACTCAAACTGTGGCGTCCCATTATGCTTATCCATATGAATTTTAAAAGTTTGCTTATCCAAAATAACTTTCCCACATCCCGGCCACTCACAACTATAAATTTTTTTCTCCCTTATTTTCAAATGTTCTATTTCATAATGTTCCTTTAAATACGATTTTGTAGAAGACGTTTTCGAACACAGTGGATCCAAACAATGAAATCTTGCTGTTATTGGATCTTGATAAAAATCGTACTCAACATTAACTTGCTGAACAATCTCTCCCGAATTATTTCGAATCGGATTTTCAATTTGATGATTCTGTTTTATTTGATGAGTTAACAAATTGTGTTTCCAGTGGAACAACTCATTGCAAACGTCACATTTAAATTGAGGTGTTTCCTTATGTTTTTCGTTATGCATTTGCCAATCAGATTTGCATCTAAATGTTCGACCGTTACACTCGTCATATTCACAAACAAATCCTTTTGAACCTTTTCCTTTTAAAGGGTCTACTTTATTTATTTTCGAACCTTTTTTAACCGCAATATTTGCTTTTGTTGAATGCTCAAGTTTCGAATGTTTTAGCAAATCGGACCTCCAGTAAGCTTTATACGAACAATGTTTACATTTCCATTGTGGAGTTCCTTTGTGTTGGTCCATGTGAGCGGTAAAATTATTTCGAAAATCTATAATTTTTCCACAACCAGGCCACGTACAAGGAAAACTTTGAGTTCGAGAATTAGAGTGTTCGTTTTGCAAATATTTTGATGATGATGGATCGTCAGAATCTACTGGGCTTATGTCGTTACTATTATCATTCGAATAGTTCGTTTTGTCAATTCTAGTTTGATTTTCATGGTGCTTCCTCTGATGATATATTAAATTAGCTAACGAATAAAATAACTGATCACACTGTCCACATTTTTGTTTAGGTGTACCTCGATGTTGATCAATATGACAGGATAGGCTTGTCCTATCCCTTAAAATTTTTCCACAACCTGGCCAGTTACAAGTATAAAAGTCCAAATAGTTTTCTGTCCTATTTGTATTCGAAGTAGAGGCTTTTTCCTTTGTCACTTGGTTATCTTCAGTGTCTGAGATATCGTCATAATCTTCACTAAGCTCTATATTCTCATCACTTTCGTTAAAGTTATCATCATTGCTTTCCGCTTCAGATTGGGGTTCATCCTTTAAAGTTGGCTTGTCACTTTCTGCTATAAATTGCTGGTTAACTTCAATATCCTTTGAATTCACGCAAGAATGGACAACTTGACATCCATCTAAAAGGAATAACAGATTTATGATAAGATATTAATTTACTAGCGAGATATTCAATTGTAAGTATGTATCTAATTCGACTTACAATTTGGAGGAAAATTTTGAACAAAATGACCAAGTCCATTTGCAGATTCTGAGTAATGACCAATATTACTTGATGTAGATAAATGTTGTTGAATCGGTTGGCAATTATTTCTACTTTGATGAAAGTTTAAACCCTTTCTGTAATAAAAACGCTTTCCACATTTTTCACACTTAATACCTGGCGTTCCCCTATGTCTATTGACATGATTTTGATAATTGATTTTCTTTTTGAAAATCTTCCCACATGATGGCCAGTCACATAGATAGCGTTTAGGCTGATTTGCTAATTTTCGAGCATGTTCCCTTCGAAAATGACGTTCAACAAACGTTTTGATTTTACTAACTACTGTACATGATGGCACTGCACAGTGAAATTGATGAGTAGCTTGGTTCCAATATAATTGTCTTTGTGGTGGGACATCGTCTTCTTCTGACGACTCATATTTATCACTCTGATCGTTAGCTCTGTCTTCATCATTATCATATTCAATCCGAGTATCTAAAGGATCTTGTCCAGAAGTACAGCCTAATGGACCATTAAATGCTTCTATCGGAAAGTTAGGTGCAGCTTCAATTGAAACATTCGAGTGATTAGTAAATGGCTGAGGTACGGGAAACGAGTTTATTAGTTTGTTGATGTCGTTAAGCACTAAAGGTGATTGATATAATTGAACGTTATCTGAAAAATGTAAAAGAAACGACTTAAAACTTTAAAATTAAAGGTGCTATATTTTTTGGATGTCAGATTTCAAATATTGAATAAACTTACGGCTTTTAACAATTTGTCTACATTTCTCCACCCATCCATTGTACATGTATGACTGGTGAGGACGAAAGACTACTTGAGTGTGTACTTTACTCGAAATTCGATTTTGTAATTCTCGAAATTTTAGAACTTGTGCCGATATTTCAGTATGGATTTGTTGGCATTGCTTAACTGCAACTCTACACTGCTCACAAATAGGTAACGAATTTGGGCCTAACTGAGACTCGTATAATATTTGACTATGTTCTGGTAACTCTAATATAATTCGTAAAAGGAAAAGGGCTTCCAACTTATCCAAACAAGAGTAATTATTGTACTGAGTTAATTCTGAACAAACTAAACAGTAATTGTAAACGTTACTGTCCATTTTAAATAAAATATAATATGATCCTTAAAAAAATATCTTGACTATTTAAAGAAGATTAAATAAATAAAGTATGTATGAAGTTTTTTTATCCAGAAACCAAACAAAAAACTCAGCTGACACTGCAAAACAGCTTATATATTTGTTATGCATGCTGTCATCCCAATTTAGCATTTCATGCTTATTTTTTCATGACTAGAAAGCATGTTTCTGTATGCACTGTGCACACAGAAAGAAACAAAATTCTTCGTTTCTTTGCACGTGGAAAAATGAAAGTAGCAAAACACATGCATTTGGTTCCCGCATTCATAAGAATATTTAGAAACCAACTAATATACATAATATATATATATTCTATGAAAATGCATACCAGCTTACATATTTATGCTAAAAGGATCACAAATGCAAAGATATTGTTAAAAAAAAATAAGGTATTTATTCTATTAAATAAAACAAACTTACATTATTGTACTAACTTATAAAAATACTTACATATAAAAACTATTCATTCAATTCAAATTAAATTTCTATTCTTCAGCCACTTACTTTAAATTTTAATGCAAAAAAACTGATATTCGATCAATTCAATTCAACCAATTAAATTGTCAATTTAGAACTGTTCAAAAATTTAAGACATCTTTTCTCCCAAATATCCATTCTTATTTTCTCCTCTTTTTTATTTCTCCATGCGCAGTCTTTTTATGTCTTAAAAATCCCTTCCTCCAATAAAACTTAGCCGCACACTCTTCACACTCCAATCGCGGTGTTCCATTATGCTTATCCATATGAGTTTGCCAACTTTCCTTATCTCCAATCACTTTCCCACATCCCGGCCACTCACAAGGATAACTAATCTTCTCCTTTATTTTCAAATGTTCTATTTCATAATGCGCCCTAATATACTGTCTTGAAGAAGCTGATTTCGAACACAATGGGTCTAAACAGTGATATCTTCCATTGTTAGGATCCTGCCTAAAACCATATTCCATTTCACTTTCGTCAAATTTCTTATTTCTACTTAAACGACCATGATCAGTTTCCTCTTCAAATTCATCCAAAACGTCTTCCGAACGTTCTTGATTTCCCATCTCATCGTTGTCACCATACTTTTTATTAGATTCTACAATAACCTTAATAATAATTTGATTTCCTGTAGCGCTATTATTCCCAGATAATAATTCGTCTTGATTTGAAATACATTTCAAATCATGATCCATATTTACTGCTTTGTCTTTATCCCCATGCTCCTTTTTCCTATGGTTAATCAAATCTGCCCTCCAATAAAACAATACTCCACACTGTTCACATTTTTGTCTGGGTGTACCCCTGTGCTTATCCATGTGATCGGTCAAACGGGTTTTGGTACTCAATCGAATTCCACACCCCGGCCAGTTACAAGTATAACCATCCAAATCATCTGCTTCATCTTGATTTGTAGTTAATTTTGATGACTTTTCATTAGTTGGTTGACAATTTGGATTATTTTGATGTTGATGTAAGGCCCTTTTCCAATAAAATAATTTGTCACACCGCTTACATTTGAAACTTGGTTTTCCCCTATGCACGTTCATGTGACTTTCATAATTTAGTTTTCTTGCAAATACTTTTCGACAACCTTTCCACTTGCATTTAAAACCATTCGAACTTTCCTCAGTTTTATTTAAATTAGTTGTTAAGGATAGTCGTTTTTCAGTTTGTTGACATCCCGTACTTTTTTGATGTGCGATTAAACTTCCATTCCAGTAAAATATTTTTCCACATTGATCACATTTCACAGTTGGAGTTCCTTTGTGAATGTTCATGTGACAGTCATAATTTTCTTTTCTCGTAAATACTTTTTCACAACCAGACCATTCACAAGTGAAACTTGTATAATTTTGGGACTGTTTTGTTGATTTTTGAGGCTCAGAATTAGTATCTTGTGAATTTTCATGTTGTTCAACTATTAAACAATCGTCATCACTATCGTGATGGTCGTTTTGCTCATCATCTTCGTTTTCAAATTCTACTTCTGGGCTTTCGTTCAAAATTACTTTGCTATTTGGATTTATAAGTGTACCACTTATTTGAGATGATAAATCAATGGAAGCATAACCAATGTCTGAAGAAGACGGCATATCGAGAAGAGGATCTGACATGGTTTGTTTAAAGTTTAAAGCTGTAAACCAATAAATAGAAATTTTACGAATTAGAAATCGAAACTTTATAATAAATAGTTAAAAGATTTTATTTCATTTAAATAAATTGACTTACGATTTGGCACTGCAGTTTTGTGTTGTGTTCGTTCGTGGATAATTAAATGTTGTTTCATTTCCTCTCTGTTCAAAAACGATTCCAAGCACAAATGATAATTGCACTGATATTTACCAGTTTTGGTATTCTTAACAAACCGTTTGATTTTAGGAACTGATATCGAATATTGATTATGAGAATGTTGAAATGTCATCTGCTTTTGATTTGTTGACCCCACGTCACAGTTACGTTTTTGATGTGAACGCAGGCCTCTTGGGTAATAAAATCGTTTTTCACATTTTCCACATATTAGACTTGGAGTTCCAGTGTGTTTGTCCATGTGTCATTGATGGTTGATTTGTCTCATAAATATTTTTCCACATGATGGCCAGTTACAAACAAAAGTCTTTTTTGATAGATGTCGATTTTTGTTTGAATGCTCGTTTTGATAATGTTTTTCGATTAGGCTTTTTTGAATGGCTGTTTTAGAACAAGATGTTTCGAAACAGTGGAATCGACCTGTGACTGGGTTCCAGTTAAATTCAGGTTTTAGGGAATCGTGATCTACTTCTGACGATTCCTCTGGATCACTGATGTCATTGTCGTCATCTTCATTGTTACTGTTCTCAAAATCATCTTCGATTTCGAATTCCGCCACATTTCCAGAATAATCCTGCTTCGGTTGAAATTGACATGTTTCACTGATTTCAATAGATGCGGATGAGTTTACGTACAATGGATCGGCTAACGATAAACTTGTGTGGTTTTCGGAGTATTTACGATAGCCAAACTGATCGTTGTTTACTACATGGTTATTAGTAATTGGATATGACTGTGGTAATGACACCAACAGTTTTGTTAAGTCGTGGAACACAAATGGGAATTGAAATAGTTTGAAGTTACCTGGAAATCAAATAAATAGTATCATAGAAAAATGTCGGTTTATTCCATTATCGTAAGAAATTTTTATTATAATTCAACTTACGAGTTTTGATAAATTGTCTACATTGATCCACCCAGTTGTTACACCGATAAATATTGTTACTTTGTTCAAAACTTTTGTTAAATCTTCCCAAAATATCATTTTGAAGATTCCAAAACTGATGAATTTGAGCCGAAATTTGAGTATAGATTTCTTTACTCTGCTTAATTAATTTCAATACTGCAAGGAGCACAAATCGGTAAAGAATTTGAGTATGATTGAGCCTGATAACTTATTTCGCTATATTGTGGAATCTCTAACAAAATTCGTAAAAGAAAAAGGTTTTCTTGGTTGTCTAAAAGACCTTTGTCAGAAGGAAATAAAACTGTTGAACAAATTAAACAGTATTTGTTTCCATTTTAGTAAAAAATTACAATTAATAATTTACTTATTTTCTGTTTACATATCTATTCAATAAAAAATATTTAGTAAAAATTAGTACAGCTGAGTAAATGAACTTGTCCACTGTGTAAAATATAAAAGTGTATGTATAAAATGCTGCTACTTTGCTTGTGCTCAAAACAAGCATGTTTTGAGTATTTACTTCGTGCTTGCTTGACAAGCCATAAAAGACAAAGCTCAGCTGATGGAATCAAAATAACATCTTCGATGGGGTTTGTACTTTGCATAACTTTTTTTTGTTAAAAACTTAAAGAAAATAATATAATGCTTTGCACAGCCTTTGTATGTAACTCGTCTCCGTTTAATATTCAGGCTGAGATATTTATTGTAAAAGCATTCTGTTCCGTATGAAGCTTTCTTCCTTTCAAAAATTTCTAAGCCTATTATAAAAACACTATTTTAGTCTACTTACCCTAAGTTTAGGACGAAATTCAATGAATTATGGATTAAACTATCAAACTAAATTTCCATAAAGTATTTCAATTTGACTTTAATTAGTTAAAAATATACTTTATAAAACAGTACTAGCATGAGTTAACCTGTATGGTTGTAGATTTATTTACTGATGGCCCTAATCTCCGGTAAAAATGGATAGAAATATCATGACCAGTAACCCTTTTTTAAACTATTATTAGCATTTCGAATGAACCTTATTTTAAGCTTGTATTTTTTGTACACATATTTCCTACTGGTTGTATATTAAGGGTGTTTGGCAGCTGGTGCTTCATGCATGCCTATAAAAATTAGCAATAGACGCGCTTGGCAAATATACTACTTCATTTTATATATGATTCAAAGAGCTAAATTAAAGTAACTCTGATTGATAGAACTTGTGTACTTCTTTATGAAAATGACGTTCATGAGTGGATGTATAGAAACGGAGTGAACACAGAGAACTACCCATTTAACTAACAAGGGAAAAGTTTTTACGTAAAATGAAACCTTGTCCACTTTCCCTACTTGTACATATTCTCTTTGTTCATAAATGAAAAACTAACGCAAAATAAACAATATTTTATTCACTTTGGATATGTACTATTGTAATTCAGTAACTCAAATACTACAACATCTGAAAACTTGTGTTCTTGAAAGAACTAGAATTGAGATGTTAAATTACTTCTCAAATGTGGACAATAATTTTGTATGAAATGTTTCAGACTACGCCAAAGTCTCAAAGTGAATATATTTATATTTAGTTTATGTCTGAGCAAATCAGTTTTAAAGAGCAAGTTAGGAATAAGAAACGAGACTTATTGAAATATTCATTTATCATTTTTGTAGAAGTAGTGACTTGTAAAGCAATAATGAATATATGTATTTGTATGAAATTCACGTTAATAAAACAAACCAAAATATAAAATTATTTTTTACAGAATTGTCAACTTAGCACTTAAAAGACATTAAAATAAAAGTTTTAGAAAATGGCAAATAAACTGTATCTTATAGTCGTAGTGCACCTTTTTAAAATAAATTTTTAATAAACTGGTCAATATATTGAATTGTTTCATCAGGAAATTTAAGAGGACATGTAGATAAAGCCATTAGCATTCGAAGTTTCCTGCAATACTTTCTGAACAAAGTTATATGTAAAATTATGCAAAATTATAAAATGAAATTGTGTTCAAAGTACTGGGTCACTTACTAATAACTGACGCACTATTATATTGAATTACTTTAACATATGCCTTTTATAATTTTAATATTTATTTTTGTCATACAGACCAAGATCGATGTAAACCTGTAGATTTTATTAAAGATTGCCCTCGAAGTACCCGAATTTACCCTTCGTCAAAACTTATATCGATTACATTTGATTAAAAAACTTGAAATTTCGACTTACCGTTTAAAAAGCTATTTGTCTAACTTTAAGCATTTCTGTATACCAAAAACCTATTTTGTCAAAAGAACCGTATTTGATATTCGAAGAACCACATTTTTAAACAAATTTGCAACAAAGCACTGATCAATGTCTTGAATGGGGTAATAAGGAAATCTAACTGGCCGAGTTGCCCTAGCCATTAACATTCTAAATTTTTGCAACTTTTTCTGCGTAATAAAGGTACCTTCCTTAACGTAATAGTCTTTTGTAAACTTAAACCTTAGCTTTAAAATAAGTTGAGTCATTTCATCTCCCCAATATGCCACTAAATCTAGTAGTATTTTATACGTGGCGGTAAATACTACTATAATTACACTAAGATAAAGAAATACACTAGATTCTTCATGTCGTGTAATAATAAGCCACCAGAACGGCACAAATATCCAGAACAAAGCAGAAATAATTATTGCTATAGGCTTTTGAATTTGATACATTAAAACTCGAAAAAATATAGTAAAGTTTCGGTAACAATCTAATTGTTTGATAGGTGATATGAAAATCGATTGTAATATTCTTAGCGACCTATTAGCACAACTGGTTAGTATTAACCCGTAAAATGATACAGATCCTAAAATTCGGCTACATTCAAAAGTTCCAATGGCAGTCAAAACAAGGCGTAAAGCAAATGAAATTCTGGATAGAATTAATGATTGTTCCAGCAAAGATCCAAAAATATCTCTTAGTATGTAACATAATGGGTCGTACTGACAATGCAGCAGAGAAATAATAATTATCCATGGATTGCATATTACTCCGACAACTAATGGGACACCCAGTTTATCCAAAAATGATGGGAGGTCGTTTAATGGTAAAACGTATCCTGTAGGACATAAATAATAATAAAGACGAATTATTTTTATTCCGATAACTTAAATGTAAAATTTCATCAACTTTTGATTAGCTTACTGTTTACTGTTACTGAAGTATAGTAAAAACACTTGTTGACTATTCTAACAAAGTCGTCATTGAGAATAACATAATATTCTATATAGAGTGACAGTCCAAGAGGCCCAGTTACAACTATTAGGATTGCAATTCCGATAAAATTTTCGCCTGATCGGCAATTAAGAAAATACGTGACAATAATGTAAAAAGAGGATAGGTAAAGAATTAGGATTATTAAAGTTGTAAAATAAAATTTTCGGAGAGTGAAATTTCTAGTAGTTTTAATCAATTTTCCGCATTTGATATCCCATTTTAAAGGAAACTTTGGAAGAAACCAGAATCCTTTTTCTAAGAGTTTTATCTCAGATATTTGAAGTTTTAAGAGCATCGTATACGTACTTGCGAATAAAGTGTATACTAGGTACTGATACTTAAAAAAATATTTTCTACGTGGCAAAGTTTTTAGTTGAGCTTCCATACAAGCTGTTATGAGTCAAAAATGAAATCACCTTGTTTTTGAACAAAATAATTCGAAATCCCAATGTGACTTTATGTATGAGTTCACCTAAGTTTCATACATGTTTTTTTATAGAATTGGAATAACGAAATACTTGAAAACACAGAAAAGGCAGAGAATTCACGATTTTATTAGTAAAACATATATTTCAAAGTCAACATTAAGTTTAATAATTTTTCAACTATTATGAGATGAAATACCTGACAAACCCCAGTTCAAAAAGCAGCATACAAATATTAAAAACTACATTTTTATGATAGTATTATTATTAAAGCAATTTTTTACAAAAAATGTCATGCTTTCACAAATATATGCTAACTATTTTTTTTTACCTGGCTCGGTTAAGTAGAAAAAAACTCAAAAATTAAAACAACTTTAATTTGTTTTTTAGTTTTAAGCCTCTACTCTCTGAATTCTTACCTTGTGAAATATGTTTATCTAAAAGCATTGTAAAGCATTTGAGAAGGCAAATACCGTATCAGCAATTTAATTTATTTGGAATACGGTTATTTTAGTAACGAAATATACGCCAAATCTAGCCCTATCTTCATCGCAAGCTAATTTCTATACTATTTACTCCTTTATGGTTTTATAAAAACTCATTTCACTTAAAATAAATGTCAAATGTGTACTGTTTGGTAATTTAATATGATTGCCTAACTTTCAGCTGGCGCCATTTAGAAAAAACTATATTCTGTACAAGTTTCAGGCAGGTTCTGATGCTTTGCTCTCGCTCAGATGATTATATTTATGTTTATCGTACTAGGCGAAAATAAACAAGTACAAAAACGTACTTATTTTGCACTTTTTTCCTCTGTTCATTTCTTGACCCTTTGTATCGCATTAAAAAAGGGTTTTTGTACTAAAACGCCATCTTTACTTTTCCACCGGTTAATATGTTTAGCGCTGGTTGTCGCTATTTGATATTATGCTCTAAAAACTGACAACATACTTTATTGGTTACGTTTAATCCAGTTGTTCTGTGGACATTGCTTAAGTGCCTAATCAATTCATATTCCTTATGAAATTTCTGTTTCTTTTATATATAAAAAAACTTTTTAGGAGGGCCTTTCTGATTTTTAATGACATAAATAATTTATGAGCGAAACTAAAGCACTTGCATGGAAACGTGGGCATGTTTGCAGTAAAAATTCAACTAAAACAAGTTAATCTTCTCTACGTTTAACTTTAATAAACTTTTCATATTTTTGGCTTAACTTGAGAACTTGGGAAGCCATTTAAATTAGTTTTTAAATATAATTTTTCCAAATATTCAACGTTTTTAAGAACAGAAACATCAAAAGTGTTACATTAAAACACGTTTAATTATGACATGAAAAGCATGGTAAACATGTGGCCACTAATCAAAATACTACATTAAATTTAATCGAACTTTGTAGGTTTGCAAAGCTCAGTTGACCGATACGAACATTTTTCATACTCATTTTAAAAACTAACCAAAAACCTTTAAATGAATCATAAAACCATGTCAACTCAAGTAACCTTTAATCTCAAGACTATCGTTTTAACGCAAACCTTGAATGATCGAAATTAAATTTGTAGAAATTCACACGTTTTTGAACTTATTTTGACATAAGAAGTAAGTCTTTCGAATTGTTAGACAACTAATCATAAATAAACGACCAATTCCAATCCTAATCAAACCAAGCTTTTTCCACCAAGTTAGTACTAATTCAGTAAACCCTCAAAATTAAGAAAAATTTGGACGAACCCAACTTTAGTTTTTAACATTAATCGTAAAATAGCCATGCTGCCAATTTCGTATAGCTTACTCACAACGTCTACAATAGCAAACAGTTATTCTCACACTTTTGTAAGCCAATTAAACTAAAATGACATCCATACGTTTTATAATATTGCACCTTGTACTTTTGAAGTTATTTTGTACCTCTACACAAGAAAAAGTATATTCATTAGGGAAGAAAATACTTTTCAATAAATCATTTGATGCAGAAATCAGTAAAGTTGATTTATCTAATTTACTACCTGTAAACAGACATTGTTTTATATCCGTGACAAACTTTTTAGGTTTAAATATTTTACCAAGCAGTGAACCAATTGTGTTGGAACAGCCGGTACTTTACAACAACTCTTTTACTTCAAATTACATAGTTAAAAATAACTTAACTCGCGTTTTCTTTCATCACTATATTAAATTTTTTCCTCAACACAGTGTCTCAAATTTGAAACAAAATGCCCCAATTTCATTAAATAATAGTCTCAAATTATGTGGCTCTAAGTTTTCTGATTTAAATGATTGGAGTTTCTGTTCGAAGCTAAAACTGATTCAAAAACTAATTCAAATTACGATATTAAAGGACCCTATGAATTTTATAATGAAACTGGGCCACATGGCTAATTTCGCAAATATTGCGCCGACCCATACAAATGATAGCTCATTCGAAAGAACATTTCATGGCGCACAAGACAACATCATCACTTAGCTGATGAAAGGTTGCACAACGTAGTTATGGTGGGTGCAAGGTGGCGCACCACCAATGCCGTGAAAAACCTTTTTTTGGAATAAAACACGAAAAAATAAATAAAATCCAAAAGCAACCGCAAAATGCCATAGCTCATTCGAAAGCCTATAACAAGGAGTGTATTTCGGCATAATCGACTAGTCGCTGACCAAGTGCATAAAAGCCCCACAGGGGGTCAAAGGTGGAAAATGGCGATTTTTGATGATTGAGGGGCTTTAAAAAATAGTGTTTCACGAGCGACTCTAAAATAATATAGCTGAATAGAAAGCCACTACATAGAGTATATTTTGACATAATCGACTAGTCGCTGAACGAGTGCACAAAAGCCCCACAGGGGGTCAAAGGTGGAAAATGACGACTTTTGACGATTGAGGGGCTTTAAAAAATAGTGTTTCACAAGCGACCCTAAAATGTCATGGCTGAATAGAAAGCAACTACAAAGGAGTATATTTTGACATAATCGACTATTCGCTGACCGAGTGCACAAAAGCCCCACAGGGGCTCAAAGGTGGAAAATGACGACTTTTGACGATTGAAGGGCTTTAAAAAATAGTGTTTCACGAACGACTCTAAAATGTCATAGCTTAATA
>JAQIWN010000425.1:0-34162 GCA_034699025.1 Entomobrya cf. arborea Gr-Col-00668 | reverse complement strand
GGTCACCAAAACAACCACGCATTCAAGAAGGAGAAAAAGGAGGCTGAACGAAAAAGCTACGAAGAAAAGAAGAAGGCCAATGAGGAAATAGCAAAAATGAAAGCTGAGTTAGAGGTGGCCCGAAAACTCATTGAGGAAAAAAACTTCACCATTGAAAATCAAGAGCGGGAGCTTCTTCTTCGAATGGATCCAGCCAATTTGGGGTCGGATATTGACGACGACAACGTGGAAGGATCTGGCTCTTCAGGTGCTGTGGAAGCCGCTGCCTCTGGTGCTGTGGAAGCCGCTGCCTATGGTGCTGTTGAAGACGCTGCCTATGGTGCTGTTGAAGGCGCTGCCTCTGGTGCTGTTGATGGCGCTGCCTCTGGTGCTGTTGATGGCGCTGCCTCTTGTGCTGTGGAAGGCGCTACCTGCGAAGGTGGTCCGTGTGCTACTCAAGGCTGTTTTTGAAAATTATTTATGGTTTTTAGCACTCTTTTAACTGAGATGATGACTCCGATGTCAGAAAATAGCATTAAACACATGCTTGTGGAATTAAATGTTGTATAACTTGATGAAATTAATTTATAGAGCAAAATTTCTTCTCATCTACAGCTTATCGTGGTAATATGCATCATAGTAATTCATAAAAACATTGTCCAGTTGCACATCATTTTATTATTGGTGGCACTTACATTTAAAAATTTAATTAAGTCACAATATAAGTCTTTCGCCAAAGTACAAACCATCATAATAAATACATCTAATCCTTTCACTCTACTCTTCTCATTGTCAGCAGCGCACTAAAAATATTTTAAAATAAAATCAAGCAAAATTTGACCCGGGGATTCGAACGTGTACGCGACTTGGGTAAAGCACGCTTTTGTATTTGTTGCAGCAAGTAAAGTAAGCGAGCAAGCATGCAAAGCATGTTTTGGTAGATATTAGTGCTATATTATGGTAAGCAGTTCCATTCTCTCATCACTCAACACATGCACGCAGAAACACCCATGGCCGTATGTTGTATGTATGAGGCGGAAAAGAGTCAAGATCATATGCTTACCAAAACAGTAACAAACGAAGAAGGAGCGAAAGGGTGCTTACACGCATCCAGGATAGTCGCGTATGATTTTGATTTTGTGCACTATCGCCATTCGACATGCGGAATATGCCATGCAGCACAGGCTACAGAGTTACAGAGATTCAGGGAACAAAGAAAAGTGTTGTTTGTTGTGATAATCTCCTTTTTCTTGTAAAAAAAATCCTTTTATCTTGTGAATACTGCATAGATAATGTAGTAAAATGTACTTTGGTTCATGATACAAGATACATGACCTCCATTTCCGGGAACAGAAGGAAACAAAAACATTATCTTCTGCTAAACAGTACATGATCCCGACAACTTCCACCTCGTTTAGATAGAAGAGCAGGTAACAGTGGTTATGAACAGAAGCTGAGCAGGCAGAAGCGGAATCGTTGAACCATAAAATTCAATGATAGAATAGACAGTTTTGATAGAAACTCATTTTCATACGCCCAACATTTGGATAAATTATTTTCAACAAATCAAAATGCAATGTTATAATCATGATGATGGTAATAAAATGAAATAAAACCAAATAAATGCAGAGAAGAAGACGTACAGAATGTGATTTGGGAACATGAACTACATAGCATTTTATTTTGTACACAATCAAACCATTCATTTTCCTCGTGTCTGATACAACTAGTTATACTAATAATCGAGTAAGCTAAAACATTTTTTCCTTATAGCTATGAAATTTATATTACAACTGGAATAGTCTATATAACAAAAAGATCAGCAGCAAGTGAATCGAAGTTAGGACAAGGCAAAACAGGTAGTTAATGACGCCCTCATCTCTACCAGTTGATTTGAGTAAGTGAGCAGAGCAGCGAAAATTTACCTGATGCAATTAACAGCATCAAATTTCAAGAAAATAAAAATACGCTCATGGGTGTAACATGAGCGTAAACGAAGCAGTCATATAACGTACACATACATTCGAACGATAGAACGTAAAAAATAATAATATTAGGAAATGCGAACACGCTTCTCGTGAATAACTCTAATGTGCTTCTTAGCTAACCCTTTATCCTACATCTAATTCTTTTGCACTTCAATTCAATCTAATAATCACTGCTTAATCCCTTTCTCACTTACACAGTTTATTTTAAACTAATCTTAAAGTTGAATGCTGTTAGTATTTTTTTTATAGTAAAGTGTCTTTTTAATTAACTTATTTCCATCCTTTCCTCCATTTTTCACCTTGAGAGAATTCTGTCATCCCTTTGCCAGAGACACCACAAGTACCAATGCCAACTCTGCCGTCCACTGTCTCCGGAGATGCGAAAATACTTTTCTTTTTGTTGAGCAAACCTTTCTTTGTCTGTAAAATATAAATTAGGAATGAACATCAATTGATATTCAATTTATGTAAATCGAACGTTTTCTTCAATTTTCAATTCTACTTACCGAAAAATTCAACCACTTTTTCTTTTCCTTTTCCCGTTCAGTATCCATTTCTTGGAGGCGAGCTTGTTTCTTTTGCTTTCTCTTTTTCAAATATTCCTTCTGCTTGAGTAAGGCTTGTTTTCTGTGAACAACAAAATATAATCCAATTAACATTTTCATGTGTTCTTAACAAACTCCTGTCAACATTCAAACATATTGAGCATCTAAAAAACTCAAGGGATGAGAAATGACAATGATATTTTAAGAAGAATGAAAGAAATAAGGATAAAAGGTAACAATAACAAAAATATACAGTTACACCAGATACGATGCTATATTCAAGTTGTTCCACCAGATCAGAGAAAAAAAGAAAGTTTAAATAATTCATACCTCATCTCACGGCCATTTTTAAACAATCACAATTCCTCACACACTACAACTTAAAACAAATTCTCGCAAATCTGTTAAATTAGTAAATTAAAGTAAAATTGTATAAGTAACAATGAATCTTCAGGGTTTTATAAAAGAAAATTACTGACACTGTGACACGATATTTTTTTTATGAATTATGCATTTTATCCAATTTGCTTTATTTTTTTTCTCAATAAATGTATTTCAAGATACAAGATACAATGCAGTATTAAACATTTTTCTTTGGGTATTATAAAAAAGTCTGAATTATAATCAGTTACATTTTTATCTCACTGTTTTGCTTTATAAGTCCTTTAAATGCCAAATACGTATAATATTTTACATAACTAGTAGTATTTATAATTAAGTATTTCATCTTGCAATGCATGTACTTAAGCCTTTGGAAAATTTAATTGAAGACTTGTATTATAAACTTCCCCTTCAACGGAGCATAATTTAAAAAATCACAAACCTACTTACGTATTTTATATAAATAATAAACTGAATAAATATATAGTATTAATCATATAAATTATGTTTCTTCCCAATTAAATTATTGAGCTTGCCTGTAATTGATCAGACCTATTTACGAATATAGTACATCATTGTCAATCATTTAATTCGTGAAACTATAAACAATTTGTGTACTAAATCATATTTCAGTTTTTGCATACGTAGTTTATTTATGCGTACTGCGTACGCTTGTTTAGAAGAGTTGCATAATTGACTTACATCAACCTAAGTTTATAAATATTTGGCAAAAGTACTAAAAATCTGCCCTCCTCATGCATCATATTAATATTTCATCAGGTTTTAGTGCTCAAAGGTATAAATCTTAGTCAGTTTGTTATACTTCAACTTGTAAACATGAAATCATTCCGATTTTGTATTTTTATACATAACTTCTCTTAATGAATTCGCGTACTTTCTTCTCAGGTTAATCTACTAGGTTTGCCCTAATTTATGACTTATAGTTAGGTATATGAATTTGTTTGATGCTTTGATTTGTTTGATCTATCTAAATATTTAGGAAATAAGCAGCCTTTGATGCATAAGCGAACGCAAACTTTTAAATATGTTTCAGATCATCAGATTTGCTAGCTGAATACTGAGAAAAAACGAGTATTATTTTAAGGCAATACTAAATACTTAACTTTTAAATAATAGCACACTTAATAAACTGAACCCTTTTTCTTTCTACAAAAATAAAAATAGCTCTCGTAGTATTATGCTTATTGCTTTGCTTGCCCTTTCTCTTATTTCGTACAAGTAAATTAACTGATTTTATGTTTAATACTAAAAATAATATCATTTTCATACATTATGAACGTGCCCAACATCAAGCAAATCATTTTTTTATAAGGAGGAAGTCTGCCTTTTATGCTATTCAATTCAAAGTTGTTTCAGTCCACAATATACGTAATTATTGAAATTTCGTAAATCTAGTGATTTTAAATTTGATGCAGTTGCTATTCCCTAATTTTTCATTCTGCCATCGACATTTAAAATGTTAAAACTGATTCTTTAAATTTTAATAAATAATCTGACTGTTAGCTTTGGCATTATTCAGTACTTCAGTAATTTATTCTGACTACCTGTCTATTAATCATTCAAATTATGCAGCTTTTCACCTATCCCTATTTCATTCCGTCCTGTAGCCATTGTCTTTTATAATAGTTCTTTGGATTAGAACAACCGGATGCAGTGTGATCATATCCATAACAGTTAAAACAATACTTGCGTCTGCCCCTTGTCGGTCCCCCATTTACACCTGACCTGGGAACCAATGAAATGCGATCCGGAGGTTCACAGCCCATCCAGGATAACTCAGGAGATAACAAGGAAGGTATAACATTTTGCTGTTGTGGATTAGAAGCAGAAGGAAGTGAACCATCTAAACTAGAGGTTCGTGTAAATGCTTGCTGCTGAGGAGGGGAAAAGTTACTAGGAAATGTACCAGGAAGAGGAACTAGTATTGGTCTAACAGGAGGAGTAATTAAAAGTGGATGAGCTGATGGCGGAGACGTGTCTGAACCACTCATAACATCACATTCAAAAAGTGACGGGATTTGCCCATTTCTGATGCCCGTACCCACAGCAGAATTCCTATTACCTGCTAATAAACCACTATTATTTACTAAACGGGGAGGTACTAGCGAAGCCAGTGGTGGTCTACGAGGCTGATCAAAGTTTAGAGACAGTAAAGAAACAGGCTCTGGCTTTTCTTGTGGAGCAAGTTCTAAAGAGAGAAGAGACGGAATATTATTATTCTTAGTCTTTTCATTAGAGTTATGAATTTTAACAACACGAGACTCAGAGTTTCTATGCTTATTATTTGCATGAGGTGGATTTATTTGAAACGGAGATATATCAAGTAGACTTGGAGGCTTAGCTTCGTCGTTTGTGCGTCTTGTCCGTAGTGGCATTTCATCATCATCATCATCATCATAGCTCCGATTCTCATGATTCGTTGGACTTCCACCACCAACACAATACGATTGTCCATCAACAGCAGGGTGATTTTGATGGCTGAGGGTTCATTACAGGATACAATTCGACATTAACAATATCGGACGACACGTGCACAAAACTGCAAAAAAGGCATTTTCTCACAACACCATAGAGAGAGAGGAACAAAAGCTGACTCACCTTTCTGCTAAAGATTCTTTGCTGGGCATTCGTTTTGAGGCTGCACTTGCTCCAGCAAGTCCACCAAGAGTTTTTGAGGAGGAGGCGGAAGAAGCAGCGGAAGCATCGAATGGTTTTAGTTTACTTATCTCTGTGATGTCACCCTGTGAATACTCTGTGAAACCTATTGACACTTTTCCATCCGAGTGGATCTCTTCAATCACAGCTTCATAGTATTGCTGATCTTGAGACCAAGGCGCCAGACATTTATCCCCTACTTTCCAACTACTACCTGCACCAACTTCGTCATCTAAAATCAGATAATTGGTCAATTTAGAATTCGGACTAATGAATAATATTAACTTAAAAGCAAACATGTAGTCAACACTCACCATCAGCATCCATGGAAGAAGGCCCTTGTTGAGCTAATAAATCTTTAGTCAAGTCAATGACTTCAGATAAATCAGTTTTAAGTTTAAGCAGCTCATCATTAGTTGGATCGGAAATAAGTGCAGCATCCACCTACATTCAAGAGAACAAAACAAAAAGTTAATTATAGTTACAGTACAGTTTACGATAAACTTAAACTTGATGACTAAATATATTCTACTCCTGCTAAAATTATATCATTTAAGTACCTGCTGAAGCTGCAGATGGTAGGTTTCCAAATTAGCTTGTAAGTCCGACATTTTGAACAGTTATTCCTCCCGTTCCAAACAATCCTTCAAATGATATCCTATTATAAACTTTAAATTAAACCACAAATAAATCACAATTTACTTCACAAAATCACAAAAAAAAACTACAAAATACCAAACAAATTCATCTTCTTAAAATTATTCAACCAACCCGTTATTTTTTTCACTATTGGGAATTTAATCTTTGATCGAAAATTACACTTTTCTTCAAGGCAAATCTACGTTAGCTAATCAAAATTTTTAACTATTTAAATAATTTGTTTACAAACTAGTTTACATTACAACTACAAGCAGCTGAAAAAAAGAATCTTATTTACTTTTTTAATCACAAATCTAATCAGCAGTTTTGGATTGAACTAAAGCAAAATCTGCTGCTGCTGCTTTTAGTGGGACAGCCAGAATGAGAGAAGAACAGCTTTTCCTTTTTCTTCTTCTCTTCAAAAAGCTAGCCAGCTGTATTGACTTGATCAGTAGATGGCGTAGAGTGCATGAATTCTTGCAACCTCTCGCTGTAATTTACAAGCGCATGCATTCAGCTTTATGCGATGCGTTTTCAAAGCTCAACAATGGAATGAATGAAAAAAATGCAGTTTGCAATTTGCAACAATGCATGGCACTCTTTTTCTCACTCATGCACTCTGACTATAAACAAGTCACACGACATGGAACAATAATTAATTACTAAATGACATTCTCATTGTACCCCCTTTGTAGAACAATTTAATTAAGTGATTTTAATGAAATGAGCATGTTGAAAACTTAAAAGTGGAAATTGAAACAATTAAGTAATTGTAAACATTATATATCGCATCACAATTTGACAGTTCATTAAACTCTGGAGAGCTACTTCAAATCAGATTTATGTAAGCAGATTATGTTTTTTCATATATTTTGTCAAATTAGCCATGTATGTCATTCATCATTTGTGTTGTGTAGGTAAGTACACATTGGATGATACGCTTCTCTGAGTGGTACTTGTTTGTTCTTCATTCTTGTAGTTAGTGAAATGCAGCATAACAGGAACAGTATTAACTTTTAACTACACTCCAATTTTTTTTTCTATGATCATCATGATGATCAAAAATGAGAGGTTGAGGGTATTAAGTAAAAATAAACTAAATTAAAGCAATACAAAATACATGCAATGCAAAAATGCAATGCTAGCTCAAGTGGTTTTTGGGTTTAGATTTTAACGTGTAGTTAGTTAGCATCTCTAATGTAAAATGTACCGTCGTGGTATATCATTGCATAAAACTCCGATATTCATGTCTTGCTTTTTCCAATCAAAAAGTGAACAGTCAGTCAGTCAGGATTACGGACATTGCAAACACAAACCTTTAGTTTTTTTCCCAGCATCCGAGCAAATTTTTTCCTATTCCTATTTCCTACTATCAATCTGACGTTTTTGAAAATAAGAATACCGTAATGCGAAATATCGATGGTGCTGATAACTAGCATAACCAAACCTAACACTGGCACTGGCAGTTGTTGCGCTGACATATTTTAAAAGACGAAAATATCATCTTTCACTATTCCAGTCAGGGCATAGAAGTATAGTACTATATACATACTTATATGCCCTGTATTCCAGTATTCAAATCCAAGTGGAATTCGTCATTTGAATCGGTCAGGGTCATTCACAAATTTAATGCATCATAGAATCATAGTGTAATAAAACACTCTATTTTAATTTTTTGATTTTGAAGGTTAGTTTTATATGATTTTTTTTGCAACGATGAGCAAAAATCATAATGTTTGTTGCATGTAATCGTAATCTAACCAATGCACATAATGTTCTTCCGCTATCCGCATCCATCCGCAGCACTTGTCATTGTCACTTCTTGTCCTACCTCCAGCTACAGTAGAATCCAGCTTGCCATAAACCGAGAATTGCCAGCTACTGAGAATAGAAGTAGTTAGGGAAAACATGCATCATTTCATTTCAATAAAGCCAGCAAATTGAAGAAAAGATGAGAATTTAGTAAAAAGGGGACATCTTGGGACTGAAAAAATCCCAAGATTTGGGTATGAAAAAATATCACATGCAACATGCAGTGCAACTAGTGACTAGTTATTAGCAGGAGACAGACACCGGCACCGACAACGTCGGGAATAATGGTTTGCACTTTTACACAAAGGTAATCAGTTCGCTCGCATTGCACATTGCATAAAAGACCATGACTTTGACACATACAACACAGATTCCAGTGATTTACACCGCATGTAACGTAGTTCCTCTCATCATTCATGAAAAATATCACAAGACACCGACCGGCACTGCAGTAATGCCCGTTTGCCCATGCCAAGCCATGTCCATAAATACAAAGAGATTATGAATCATATGAACAAGCTATTAAATAACGTTACAAGTTGTAAAAAACAAAAGTACTTTTTTATTCATGCGCATCAAATTTGTATACTTGCATGTGTGAGTGAATCTCTTTGCAAAATTTTATGAGGATGAGGAGGACTCTACTCTTCATATCATATCTTCATTCTTCATCATCTCGCAATGCTTTTTGCTACTTCTGCATACATTATAATTGCAACGACAGCGACGTAACTATATCATAACTCATAACCATAATACTCATACTAACTACCAGCGACCAGCAACCACACTATAACATGTAATCTATCAAAACTGCAAGACATACCATCAAAAAGCGACGACGGGCAACGCATAACGCATTGAATTCTCCTCAGAGAGCACATTTTTTTGTAACCGAAATTACAAGTGTACAGGACTAATCATGTAACGTAACGTAACTTAGCAGGTAACTTACCTTTTCCAACGTTGTAAAAACATACAAAGCTTGAGTTGAGCCTGAGCCACATTCATTCTTTTATGTTGAGTCGTCGTGCGGCTTTCTTGGAACAGCTAGTTTTCATTTTTGCATTCTTTCATAATAATTTTTTTCCCTTTCTCGCTGCCTTGCCATTTGCCGATTTGCCATCAAAGTGCTGCTGCACATACCAGAACCAGATAGATAGCAGCATGTTTTGGTGCGTTGCATGAGTTTGCTTGCTTTTTTAGAATGCGATACCACTATACCACCGATAATTGGATGTTATGTGATGTTTAGCAAGTTAGCACCATTGCACCACCACCGCATCATCATCGCATCGCTTCACTTTTCTCTAGTCGACAAGACAAATGAAATTGACTTTTCTGTTGAAAGAATTGAGCTGTGGCTCTTGTTTGAGTGTGCGAGAGAGTGCAGAAAAGCTAAAAGTAGCATTATCATTTATCATAGAGGTAGCAGGACAAATAATAGTTTAGATAGTTAGCATGTTAGCAAGCTATACAGCGTAAATTGTAAACGTGACATCGAACTTATATTATTTGCAAGGCAGTTAGTTGAATAGATTTTCAATTTTAAAGATTGAAATTGGGAACAGTTTAAAATTGTCATTGTCAAGATTTTAATTGTTTTTTTTTTCAATTCAGAGTTAAAGTTAGCAGTTTATTAAACTGTGTTCTTGTCGAGTGTTGAGTTTGATTGAAGTTGATTGGAATTTGAGTTTTGAAACTTGGTGAAGTACTGAAATAGGTAAGAAGAGTTTTGTGTCTGCTGACCTGTGGATCAGACACCTGTCGCCGTCACTTGTATGCTATTTTTTTTTATTTTGTTTTTGTTTTGTTGGGCTTTTTAAAGATAAATGCATTTAAAGTCTCTTCCTGTTTCAGTTTAACTAGTAATAAATTATTTAATCGTGGTTAATTAACAATTTAGGTAAACCTTTGGTTTTTAGGTAAAAATCCTTCACCGGTAAAATCATGGAAGAAGCTCCACCGAAGTCTGAGAATGAGGAACTTTTGCAGGCTCTGTTAACTGTAACGGAGTCAATGATTTTCTTTCAAGAGTTCATTGAAGGGGAAATCGGTGGTGAGTGCACACAATTCATGTCTTTTGGGATATAACAAAAATAGATAGTGTCACACTGTCGTAATTAATATGAATTTAACTTTGAATTTTTTGAAATCTTTTTTTTTTTACACAGAGATGGCCTACTTTCGAGACTCTGGAAGTCATGCCAAGTTGGTCGACACTTTGAACATGTTGCGCACTAAAGTTTTCAAGGCGGCTGGGCCATTGGCGCAGAAAGTTAATGGGAATTCTTTGTCGAAATCTGTGGGTATGTAATGTAAATCATGTAAACATGTGTAATGTCAGGTCAGAGATGTGACGACATCCTGAAAGTTGTATTTTAGAAGCAAATGAAATTAACGAATTTTGCTGAACTTATTTCAGACACTGATGATGAAGAGCAAGTTGAGGTGGATGTTAACTTCAGTGAAGATTCCAATGATGCGAATGAACTGACTATAAGAGAAGTTTACAGTAAGTAGTCTCAGCGTCCACAAAAGTTATGTAATGCCACAAGTTGATAGCATCAAAAAATATAATATATTACTTTTTATGTGTTCTGTAATTAGGCATGTCACGTGCTTTACCAAGTGGTATTGCTGGGAGCACATTAATGAGAAGCAGCTCTTCCGTCACGATCACTCCCGTCTTTGCAAAACCTGATGAGAAAAAGATATTGGATCAAGCACCACTGCCACCAGCTCCGCAACCGACAAACCTGGCTCCTCCCATCATCTTAAAAAACTGTGGACCTCCACCACCACCATTCATTGCTGCTAGCACTCCATTTATGATTTCCAACTTTCCTCCAATAATGCATGGAATAAATGGAGCTGGAATTAAGAGTTTCTCAAACGTTGACGGAAACCCTTTCGGATCGGTGCCCCTGTCTCAGTTTGTTGGAAAATTTGCTGATGAAAGAAATTCTGACCAGCAGCAGAGACCAAAGAAAATGCGTGCTATGAAAAAGTCAGCTTTATCGAAGGAGAAGAAGAGAGGTGGAAACAGCGCATCTACTTCCGTTGGAAATACAAGCAACAAGACAATTGTCGTCACTACACAAGAGGGACCATTGAACTTGAAGAAGAAGGATAAACCTTATCAGTGTGAAAAATGTCCAAAACGGTACTCAAGCAGAGGTGTCATGAGCCGACACATGAAAGAAACGCATAACCCTAATAATCCGCAGTTCTCCTGCTTTTACTGTCCTGCTAAGTTTCGGACTGGTCCTGGGAGATTGGGGCATATGAAAAAACGCCATACTGAAGCTTTAAAAAGTCTTCAGTGTCCCATCTGTATGAGAAGATCTAACACTCTCTCTGGGAAAAGAAATCATATGATGTAAGTCATCAGTCGTAATCGTAATTATCTTTTTCGTTAGGATAAAGGTAATAAAGACTATCATTTAAATTTTAAATTAACATTTTTAAAATCCAGGATGTGTCATAAGAAGCAGCTAAGAGAAGCTGAGCATGCAGCAGAAGTCGATCAGCAGAGTTCTGCCTTGTCACCAACGGACTCAGGCGTGTACGTGGAGGCTGACAAATCTCCGTCATTCCCATAAATTTTGGAAGTAAATCCAACTAAATGTTTATTTTACCATTACTGCGCTTGAATGTAAGCATAACCAATCGAATTTTAACGCTTACGAACGACGGACGGACGGTTTCCAATAAATTGAATTTTGTGCGAATACACTTAACTTAAAGTATAAAACATTTTGGTGATCATAAAATCAACTGTATGTATTTTGACGTTACATAACTCTTAGTTGCAATTCCAATGTATTAGTTTAATTATAGATCAATCAATCAAATTATATCTTTGGTCTTCTATGCGATATTTCAATGTGAATTCGTGAATTGAGTAGCTTTACGTAATTTTTATTACGTAATCAATGAAATCTAAGTAATGAACGAAATTGTACAAATGCACGCAATATGTTTAATAACGTTTATTTTAGACATTTTAATGTAATAAAAAACTATACTCGTTTTAAAAAATATTATTTTGCGGCTACTTCTGATGGAGTCACTGTAAATAAATTTGCACCTTTTGCAACTGTCTGTCCTGCTTCTTGATAAACTTTCTCAACAACGCCATCACAAGGTGAGCGAATCACATGCTAAAAGCAGTAGAAATTAAAAACCAAAATTAGTCATAAAAATTAACAAAACTATTTATCTGAAATTATTCTCGCATTTCGTAAATAATCTTTTCTACCTCCATTTTCATAGCCACCAAAGTACCCAACTGCTGCCCCTTACTAACCGTTTCCCCATCTTTCACAGCTACCTTTTCCAGAGTACCAGGCATCGGGGACTTGACACTTCCAAGAGCTTGTGCTCCCCCCGCCCCTGACTCCAATGCCGACCTATCCAAAGGTCCTAAAGTTGGCACTTGCACACTAAAAGATCCATCCGGTGTAAAAAGCGAAAGTGTATTGTTTTGCATATCCAAAGCAGCAGTAAGGGAAAGCCTTTTATTTCCTACAATTACTTGCATTTGATACATATTACCCCTTTTCACCACCTGCGATACATTGCACTCCCCAATATCCCCGACAGAAATGGAACTTCCCTCATTTAAATTGTACTGTACGTTTATCTGATGGGAACTGTTGTCCAATTCTTGTTTCTGATTTAGTGATGAATTCAACCGAAATCTTTTCACAATTAATTGCTGTCCTTTCTCATAATTCTGAATAGCCGACAAGGCGAGCGAAGCCAATGCCAACTTTTCTTTAGAAAGTTCCTCCTTTCCCAATAACATATCATAATTTTCTTCTATAAATTTTGTGGTGACCAACTCTTCTTGGAATGGCTTGGAAGTGAGTATTTTTCTCATAAAATCTATATTCGTGGACACGCCAGCAACGTTAAACTGACTTAATGCCAGATCCGCCTTTTTAATAGCTTCCAAACGATTTTGACCCCAAACAACAACTTTGGCAATCATCGGATCATAATGAACACTCACTTCATCTCCTTCAACAACGGCAGATTCCACCCTCGCATTTTCAGGAGTGCTTAAAGCATGAACGAAACCCGGTGCCGGGACAAATAAACCACCAGTTGTGTCCTCAGCATAAACTCTCATTTCAAAAGCATGTCCAAATGGACCTGGCACCTTGTCCTGTTCTTTAATAGGCAATTCATGACCCATCGCCACCAAAAGCTGCCATTCCACAAGATCCAACCCTGTAATTGCTTCAGTCACGGGATGCTCTACTTGTAACCTTGTATTCATTTCCATAAAATAAAAATCTTGATTTTCCACAATAAATTCTACCGTCCCCGCTCCCGTGTAATTTACAGCTTTGGCAGCATTCACCGCAGCTTCTCCAATTTGCTTCCGGGTTTCTGGGGTAAGCCGCATGGCTGGTGCTTCTTCCACAACCTTTTGATGACGTCTTTGAACGGAGCAGTCCCTTTCCCAGAGGTAGACACAGTTCCCGTGGGAGTCCCCAAAAATTTGCACTTCAATATGGCGAGGGGCTTCTACGTACCTCTCGATAAGTAACGCACCGTCTCCAAAAGCCTTTTCCGCTTCGGATTGACAGGACTGCGCTTGGCTCATGAATTCTTCTGCTGTCCGTGCGATTCGCATGCCTTTCCCACCCCCACCTTTCACAGCTTTAATCATTAAAGGGAAGCCCAATCTGTAGCAATGTAATTAATTATTCATGAAATTTTAACCATCTCAATTCATGTGAGTGCAACGCAATTTAACTTATGCTGATTTACTTCAATGCCTCTTGCTCTAGCGCCTTCAAATCTGATGCAGCTTCCTGTCCATGATAACCTGGCACCACTGGCACACCAGCTGCAGTCATCAGTTCCTTTGACTTGCTTTTAATCCCCATGTCAAATATGGCTTGGGAAGGGGGTCCCACAAATATCACATCTTGTTTTGTACATTTTTGAGCAAATTCATAGTTTTCGGAAAGAAACCCATAGCCAGGATGAATGGCTTGAGCACCTGTACGCCTAGCTACTTCAAATATCTTATCCTGATTAAGATATGATAAGGTTGATTGTGCAGGTCCTATGCAGTAAGCTTCATCTGCCATTCGGACATGCTGAGAGTTTTTGTCGGGTTCGGAGAACACTCCGACTGTTCGAATACCTTTACGACGAAAATAAAAACAGTACCCATTTAGTAATTTATTTTTTAAAGTAGATTCTGTGATCTTGTCATTGATGAGTATGTATGAAACGAAATGTCGAGCTTTTTATTATATAGTGTACACAAATATATAGAACATTCTTACCGAGTTTTTGACATGTTCGAAAAACACGACAAGCGATTTCTCCACGATTGGCTACTAAAACTTTAGATATCTCTCTGAGTTTCACTGACATTTCAGTTATGAGTTTAAACCCAAAATGGGATCAATGTTTATTTATTCACAGTGAAAAATATCAGAATAGTATTTGATTTGGCACTGCTTTCAGCTTTTCACTCAATTTCATTTTTTTTTCTTTATAAATGAATGACCACACAGTACCATCAGTCACACAAACTGATTGATAAGCATTTTACCTCTGATATGACCATTTTGCCTGGCTGGCTGGCGTGATGTGATTTTTGACGAAACAACTTTTTATATGAATAAAACTACATGTATAGTCAGTCATTTGAAAAAACAAGCTGATGCGATGATGGTCATATTTTTATGTAAGAGATTCACTGTAACGAGTTACATGTGTACTCAATACATGATTCCCAGAGATATTTGACAGGCAAAGACTATAGTTTCCACATGTGTTGATTTAGTTCTATCCAGCAGATCCAGACTCCAGACAAAGTTGCCTTTGGGTTTAATGATAATGATAGCAAAACAAGTTTTTTTTTTGCTTTTACATAAGAGCGGATTCACTGTTGTACCGATTGAACTTATGTAATAGTTAGTAACTGTGCAAAGGAATGAAATGAACTGTGATGTAACATTTTGGGGCATAATGAGATTGTGTAATTCGGTTTCAGTTGTATTCACTAGAAAGTCAAACGTTCAAGTTTATTTTAAAGGACTTGTTCTAATGAATTTTAATGCTTTTTAAATTACGATATTAAAAGTTATCCCTTTTTAGCTGCTTTCTTCGGATTCTGTTTCATGAAGGCTTTCGCTTCGTCCAACGCCTTGGAAGTCTTTGGTGGAGGCTTTTCTGCTAAGCCAAGTTTCTTTAAGAAATTTTTCTTTGCTACTATCATGCACGCTTCCGCTTGTGCTCTGTCATTTTTACACTCTTCCTTGTTGGGCTCAAAAAATTTCCCCTCTGGACAAAATTGAGTAAAAAGGATAACACGTTTCATCTTTGGGGTAACGAAAAAAATTGGAAGTTTCCATTTCATTTTTTTTTACCTGGACATGACCAATGATAATGCTTTCCAAAATAACACAGGTAGTACTTTGTACAATCAGTTGGGTCTTCAATGTACCGATTTGGTGATACTGGACAATCGACCACTTCATAAAATAGAAAGAATTTACAAACAATTTGAGTAATTGAAACAGTGGAGTTTAATGAAGTTTAAATGAGATCATTTTCTTACAAGGTTTGCACACATTTTTCTGAATTCTGTCCCTCGGCAAGCATTCATTCAATGTCGGATGGAAGGCCCAGAAAGGAGCACACTGCATTTTAATCGCGACCCCCAAATGACAAAGGAAGTAAAATTGGCAGTGTTGATCCTCCTTGTCAACATACCGGGCCGTGATTGCTGTGATGTAATGTAATTACTTGTAATTGTGAATTGCTTGCTGTGTAATAGTGCTGTAATTTTAATTGCTTACGGTCTTCCGGACAAGTGCAGTTGTTATTCCCATTTCTATCCTTTTGACATCGAATTTTATCTAACTTTGAAGTCTCCTTACCTTCCACAGACATGACATTTACACAAATGATGGACACAAAAACAGAAATTAGTGCTAAGTAAAAACATGTTTGCGGAAGAATTAATTTTATAATAGAACAATAGACTTTGCTGTTCCCTTTTCGATGATTTAAATTCAACATGGTATTCAATTACCAATTATTTATTGAACTCACACTAAATTAAATGTACTGCTTTGATCTTTGTTTGTTTGTGACTGTGAAACAATCTAAAGAAAGTGATAAATGCTCTTGTTCAGTTAATTTAATAACGAGTACTTGTTATTGTACGTTATTTGACGTGATCATTGGCAAAAGATCGTTTATTTCCTTCCGATGTAGCGTGACAATTCAGCTAAAATGATAAACAACGATAATAGCTCATTCAGGATCTTAATTAATGTTTGCCATAATATGCAAAGCTTAACAAGCGTAATCACACCTTTCATCCGATAGAAATAACAGGATGCAAAAATGTAAACGCAGTCTAATAGACTATGTATGATTTTGGATCTATGTAGGTTGTAGATTTAAAAAAATACTTTTCATCTTATCATTAACTAAGCTGGGGTGAATGGGGCATTAAGAGAGGTGTTCAAATTAATTATGCATAAAGCAAAATACTTTTTTATTTTTTTAAATTGGTATTCTATACTATAGTTTATTTTAGCTAATAAAGTTAAACAGTATGAATCATTAAATGGTTTTATCCCCCCATTTGCTTCAAATATTCTCTTGCCTGGTCCAACGCCCAGGATGTCTTTGGTTGTGGCTTTTCAGCCAAGCCAAGTTTCTTGAAATGCTTCTTCTTTGCAACAATTACACAAGCTTCAGACTGAGCTCTGTCAATAATACATTTTTCTTTATCGGGGTTATAGTAAAATCCCTCTGGATCAAATTAAAAGAATTGACGGATTAAGAATGCAATTAAATTAAGAATACATATTGGGTATGGATTCTTGTGTACCCGGGCATGTCCCGTGAAAGTCCTTCCCTTCCCAGCACAAATAAAACTTTGTACAATCATCTACATCTTCAACGTATCGATTTCTTCCATTTATTGGACAATCCGCCACTAAAAAAATAAGAGTAGATAAAAAAAAATTACCACTGGACTGTGTTAGTTAATTGAACTTGAAACTTGCTTACCAGGCCTGCAAACAATGCTCGGAACCTTGGTCCTTGGCATACACTGCTTTATTTTAGGATGAAAAGCCTTGTAAAGGCCACACTGCATTTTAAAGGCGATCCCCAAATGACACAGGTAGTAAGATTCACAAAATTGGTCTTCCTTGTTAACGTATATTTCTGTGATAGGGTCATCAGGACACGTACAGTTTTTATTTCCATATTTGTCTTTTGCACACCGAATTTTTTCTAGCAGTTGGATACAATCAACAGCTAAAAATATGAGTGTAAACAGGAAACAGGATTTGAAAATAGTTGATTTTATGAAGGAATATAAAGTATTCAATTTGCTAGTTCTCTTCACTTTACTTAAATCCGTCATGGTTCTTTTTGGGCGCGTTGGGCTGCAGAAGTGGCCGAATAAAATTCACAAATAAAATTACGCTTTCTTTTAAATATGAATTGTCTATTGTTTATTTGTATGCAATTGTGGAAATTTTAACAAAAGGTAAACTGTAAATGCTCCTATTTGAAACAGTACTTGTATCTTGCGTTTGAATGCTGTAGTTGTAAAAACTATTTAGAAATTGATAAATTATCCGTTGTGAATGAGTTATAAAGGAGATTTCATTTCATGATTAGGTGGAAGAACAAGTTGTTTAGGGATTTACACTAGATATTTACTGACTGAGTAACAAAACTTTACTACGTTTCTTTCTATCTTAAAAACATGGTAAATGTATTTTACATTACATGATATTTTTTATAAATTAACATTCATTACATTAAGTATGCCTATTCTCCAGCTGTAATTTTAGGATTAGAATTAGCTTCCAGTGGCAAGTTGAAAAGCTGCCTAACTGAATTCCCATATTCCATAAGTTTGTCCTCATTTTCACCTGTACAAAAGAATTACAAAAGAGAAAACACAATGCTCATTTACTTAAACAAGGAAGATTTTGTTTTTGTTTCTTAATTGAATGTAGGCCATAAGTTAAAATACCTTCATTTAAGACAGAACATAATGAATTCTTGTAATTCCCTACAACTTCTGCTTTATTCTTTAAATCTTCCGGTCCTAATAGTTTCTGTACAAAGTCTTCAGACTTACTTCCTTCCCAAACAAACTTTTCCATGTCTTCTTCCACTTTATCCTCTTCCCAGCTTTCCTTGTTCTGAAGAAAAGAAGATAATTTTTAAAATGTGTTCATAATTTACGCTTAAACATAACTTAAAAATTGACAACAACTGGAGTAAAATCTTACCCAAGACTCGTGACTAACTGCAGTTAATAAATACATGGCATAGTCATAATTCTGCTTCCTCAACGGACAACAATCAGTGACCAGAGTTAATTCATCGGTTTCCGGATTATAGCGTTCTCCCACCAATCTCAGCATTTTATCTTTAGCTCGGGCATCCAGATTAAAAAATGAGAGCTTAACCTATGAGATAACAAGACCACAATTTTAAAATGGAATACGTTATTTAATCTTTTAACACCGCATTTTATTGCTGACTTTTAATTTTAAACTTACACGTAGCGTAACTATCCTGGCTTTAGCATCGCGAATGGATGGTGAAGAGTGACAATAGTCATTCGTAATTATTTCAATGGGAAATAAACTTTCTAACACGTAATCATCCTGTAACTCTTCTGGCCACGGTGTACAAAACTCTAAAAAGTAAGATTTCACATACAATTAAAAAAAATTAGGAGCTTCTTAAACAATTATGATCATAAACAAAATATCACTTACTTTTAATAGCCTCACAATGCCGTTTAATGGCAGGAGGAGTTAGATGAAGAAAATTAGGAATTTTCATCAGTTCCAAATTCGCGAACTTTCCAGGTACTGGCTTTCCTTTACCCGGTTCCACATAACCTTGATGCATGGGAAGAGGCACACTGGCAGGATGAAATGTTTTGGGAGTTGGCCAAACGCTGGGCCAATCTTGGTCAGTGGGCATCTTTAAATATCTGTTTAGATACAAATCAAACAATTAGTAATTACTAGGTGAATTAACTTGCGTTTAACTAAGTTTAATGTGCGAAAACTGTGAATGTGACTGTGTTTACCTCGGCGGTGGAACTTCCTTCTTTTCACGCCTCTTCCTCTGGCCCCTAAACCGTGTGTTTCTCGAACGAATAATATCCAACGTTTGGAACTCATCATCCGGACTAACATTAGTACTAATTGGTTGACCCTGCTGAGGCCTTGCCTGCGTTGCAAACAACCTCTGCTGTTGTAGTGTAAAATTAAAACTAGTGTTCACCATTAACTTGGAATACATCTCAGCAGTTCCATGAATCCTTGTATATTTCAGCACTCTTTGCCCACTAAATAAGGACCACGCAGGTCCAGTAAAGATCCTACTGCTTCTTTTTAACACGTCCATAGTTTTATTTTAAATTAAATACAAAAAATTAAGTTAAAAATTCAAACAAACTTGAATCGTCGGCTTCCAAAAAAACCAATTCGGCTGATCTACCCAAAAAAATGTCATATGTGCATGTAAAGTGTTTCTCCAAAAATGTAAACATGCATGAATTGTTGTGGGGCATTGGGAGACTGGAACTGTGAACAAGGTGCATGCAATGCAAATGCATCCTAAACTTAAAAGCACGTGTTTTGTTTGACTTCGATGCTGCTTCTCTTTTATTGTGGTTTTGTTCTTTTAAGACAGAAACGCGGTGTGTAATTTTTTGATAGACAGCCAACAGCACATCACCACATCACACTGCCCTGGATCTTGTAAATTGGAAAGGCTGAAAGTGACAAGACAAGTTAATTAGTTTTGTTAATTAGTTGATTAAAGTAATTAGTTAGTTAGTTGTAGGATTAGTATTTTATAGGATTCAACTATTCAAGATGTTGATTCACATGTGCAAAAGGTGTGAATTCCAGTCAATGATATTTGACGAATGGTTCAATCATCTGTGGGGAAAGCAGCATCAGGACGTGACAAGCAAGACGTTTAGGAACTGGGGTGCTGATGAAGACGAGAAAAGTTTGGTGATTTATTCTCCTCCGGAAGTACCCCCTCCACTGCCTTCAGATATTTTGACTTTGTTTTTGAAGCAAGGTTGCTTGATTGTTGATTTGGTATGCTGGGCACATCAGCCGAGGAATTTTGTGGTCCAGTTTCAGCATAAGTAGGTTTTAAATGCGTTAATGAAAGTAGCAAAGAGTATGATAATTAATGAGAATATAATTGATGTAATGTAATTTTTAACATTGTTGTTTTGTAGGGATGACTTCGAGAAAGTTCTGAAGATTTATAGACAGCAGCCGAGTGAACTGTCCATTGGAGGGAATGCCATTCAGTTTCGGAGGAAAAGCGAGTTGCTTACTTACGAATGTAATAAAGACATTACATAATAATATGATTGATATGATAACGGTTGTGATAAATTGATTTAGAATGATACAGGTTTAAATGTTTTTATTGTGTTCATTTTCAGGGACAGCAATCGTAGGCGTTAGTAATGTTGAGGCAGGGTCGTCTAGAGAAGCAGTTCTTATTGAACTGTCGGACGACAGTGGCGAAGATCGTGGCGAAGGCCGTAAGAACTGCAATGGCCCATCGAATGGTAACGTTGTAGAAGAAATGGAAGTAGATGACGACACCTCCAGCCCTGCCAGAAGAGGAAATGGTGCCGCTGCAGCTGCCGAGACTTGCGAGGAAAGCAGTTCAGAAGATGATGAAGACTATTCCGTAGAATTTTCTATGGACATGAGTTCCGATTTCCAGAAGCAGTTCCTAGCTAAATCCAAGCAGAAAAGTGGTAAAGATGACAAAAAGTCTGTGGTAAAAAATTTGAAACAGTTGGGTAGCTTATGGTTGGATGTTTTTGTTGCATTTAATAATAAGCTCTGGCCATGTTGTTTCATGATGAGTAACAAGATTAAAAAGACTAACATAAATGAGGTAGGGTTTGAGGCTGTTTTCAATTGTGACTGTTTAAAATCAAAGAAAAATGAGTGGTTGAAAAGTCTGCCGGACAGTAGAAAGGAACAAAAACAGTTGGCAAAGACTAAAATTCAAAAGTTTCTGGAAATAATTTCAGATGAAGATTCTTGTGAGAAGAAGTTGCAGGGTTTATCGAAACTAAAAAGTTGTGAAGAGAAGAATAGAAGGCCTTTGCTCAAGTTCAAATGTCATATGATTGTTACGTACAGCGAAAGTGGGACCGCAAAGGCGACAATGAACTTTGAAGAGATTCAGGGTAAAAAGAAGATTAGAAAGATGGACACTGTGGTGGAGGTGTTCAAGCTTTTGTTTAAAGAGTTTGAGAAAAATCAGATTGAGGAGTGGTCTCCAAATCAGAAAATAGTTAGTAAGGAGGCACCAAGTGATGGGGTGAAGAAGGAGAGGAAGTGGACGGAAATTGAAATCATAACAGTAGAGTAGCAGTTAGATGTTAGAAGAATGGTAGGAGTATCAGCGAGCGTGAGCGTTTTTTGTACTTTGTAAATTAGTTGAAACTGTTGAAAGTAATTAATACGCATAAATAGAATGCGTAATGAATGATTGTAATTGTTAAGTGAAGTTACTACAAATTATGAAAAAAAGTTATATTAATTTTTTTTCATATTATCATATTAGAGTACTTACATATATATAGAGTGCATTTTGTAATTTGGTAAATTGCATTTTAATCGAAAGTTAATAAAAACAGACCGCAGTTCTAATAAAAAAATTCTCTTTATTTTTGTATTTTTTTGTCATTTCTGAACCACAGTTTTTAAATTGCTACATTTAGTGAAAATTTAAAAATGCAGGTTTAGATATTATTATAATTTTTAAGCGTTCATGGGTTTGTAAAAATTGAACAGTTACAATAAATTGAGGTTCTTGTAATTGATTTCATGCCTAGAAAGAACAAATTATTAAGATTATGATGATGAATTATAAAATAAATGCTAATTAAAACCCCAAATCATCTTCTACTCGTATTCCTCAATAACCACTGATTATACTTGGTGTCAGCCGCTGCAATAATTGATGTCACATGGGATAACAATTTACTAGCATCTAAATGATCCCGAAGCAGGCGGTCTTTCACTTGAGATATCTTCGTCTTTTCAAATCTCTTTAAGGTTTGATAAGAGTTTTTAGCCTTTTCTTCCAGAGCTGGAGTGGTTGTTGGAAAGCAGGACCAAAAATGACGGAGTACTTCGCACAAAGAGCTGTACATGCTCTGAATATCTTGTTCCACTTCTTTCGGCAAAGTTACTAAATAAAAAACCAAAATCAAATTAACTTAAAGCTCAACTTAGTTAATACTTAGATTATTACGAAAATGAGTTTAAATATAAACTCACAAGTAACTCTATCTTCATGCGACCCTTTCATCAGAGCACCACCGGGTTGTAATTCCAAGTTGACAATTTTAGCTGCCGTCATCGAATCTAACAATTTGGGTCTACCCTCCCACACCGGAACAGTTTTCCTCAAGGCCCCAACAGCTTGATACAACTCGTTAGCCGAGATTACATCAGTCTTATGATCAGGAACGGGGCCATTCAGGTACCTATCTACTCGTGTCAAATTCAGCTGAGAAAAATGCTGTTTATCATTTGACACGAGATCTTCGTACAACAATTTTTCTGAGATTTTTGCTCTCTTTACATCCGGTGGGTCTAACAACTCAGATGGAGGATCAGGAGTAGCGGCGGCGACAGTACTGTTGAAATTATTTATATTTTCTGCGGTTCCATTTTCTTGTTTTTCTCTGTCTCGTTTTTTCTTCTTTTTCTTTTCGGTGCCATTAGCCAATCCACCTTCTTCATTACTTGACTGCTGAGTTGTTGGAGGAGCTGCTGCTGCTTGTGCTTCAGCCGAGTTTCTTTCACAGGCTTTCAAAATCATAATTGAATGTTGGTTAAAGCGCTTGATCATGTTTTGATAAATGCCCTGCGGTGTCACTTTATCTTTTTCCTTAGGATTCCCTTGCTCTGCGATGTCTGATGCTGACATATCCACTCTCTCCGAGTCTTCCAATACATTTATTACATCACTACCAATTATCCTAATTTTCTCTAATTCCCTTCTCATTTCCTTGTCGTCTGCTTTAGCACAGTCTGAAAACATATCCTTGAGAAGAGCAAGGCGATCTCGGTGAAAGTAGTGCGATTGAAAGAACTTGGTCCAGAACTCTTGTTCGGTCATTTGAGAGGGGACGCATTCCAAATGTTTTCTTCTGACTGCGGGATACGTTTTGAAAATGGATTCAATAACGTCAGTAGAGAGGTTGTACCGGATGCCGTTCATGCCATCTGTTTCAGGTTTGATGCCAGACTACAAAAAGGAACCAGATCTAGTTTAATAATCTAACTTATAATTGATAAATCAAAAATAATTTCTAAATTGAATAAATTTTTACCAGAAACCCAGAAGAAACTCCCTTTTCCTGGAGCGTTACGGGCTTTTGAGACGACAAAAACTTTGGTGCATGTGACGCCCAGAACTCGTCCGCTGTTATGATTTTCTCTGTGACCAAATCCTAAAAATTTCAAAACACAAAATTAAAAAATTACTACAAATTCAAAGTCGCCGTTTACCACATTTCCCCTCTCATAATTAGCCGTAAGTAACTTACCCGGTAAAGCTGAAACAACCTTGGATTCTCCATAAGCAGCCTATTCTTCTCCTCCAGTTCCCTATTAACTTTAATTCTAAATTTTGGTAGCAACTGAATTAACAGCTCTTTAACCTGGTCCCGATCATAAATTTGTGCACTTTGTCCTTGTGGATTGACAAAATGAAAGGTGAACGTGGAGTTATCATGGAGTACAACCTGTAGCTGAATTTTCGGCTTCCCCTCTGGAGAAATCTTTTGCGATTTGATGTCTGCATATTTATGAGATAACGTAACCACATCTCGGTTCCCCTGAATCCAAGCCAGTCGCTCAGACATGACGTACAATGTCCCATCATCCTTTTTGTACTTGACATTGGGCATCTGAAGTAGAACATCTTCGGAGGAAGTCATCGCTTACCCTTGGCATTCAGTAAATTATAAATGAATTGTCTAAAAATAAATCAAAACCATACATCAATTAAACTTATAAATTAAGCCAACTAATTGATGAGTATAAAACCAGTTAACTTAAAAATTACTAACCACTCAACTTCCCGACAACAAAACTTTAGTACTAACTTTAATCCTGAGAGTATTTACTGACTTTAATAGCCAAAGAAGATTAAGAATATTTAAGCCGGAATCGAGAATTCTAAACGTTTTAACGCATTTTTCAAACAACAATTGAATTTTTATACACTTAAACAATTAAACTGAAAGGACAATGAACGAACATTGAACATCTTCCGGTGATCCGGTCCGATAGCTCTCACTGGCCTGCTTGCTTGACTGAAACTGAAGTGAAATGAAGACTGAATGCAGTTGGTTTGGTGGTGTACGCACAGATGATACACTATTTTGGTTCGTCATCAACGAAGCGGGAGGGAGATACCTATCTCACCTAAAATTCATCTGTACACAAAACAAGATACTTTGACAAATCTCTTTCTGTGTCTGCTTCTATTCTGTAAAAAGATCTCAACGGAAATTGGAATATGTTCCAATCCTCCTCCTATTTAGTTTCTTTGTGTTGCTAATTTTTAATTAACTAATTTTTAAACGCTTCAACATTATGTGTATTTTAACAGACAGTGAATTGAGTGAATTTTAAATTAGTTTAATGTTAATGATAGGATAACAAACTAACGAGAGGGAAGGGGAGCATTTTATTTGTCTGTTGTGTACCAAAAAAAACCAACGCTTTTGTATTTTTAATTGAGGTATTAATGTTTTGAAAGTTAGTTTATATTGAGGAAGGACTGGCGAGCTTAAAAGTTTAGTTATTTAAGGGTGAATGAAGTGGTCAAGATGAGTAAGAGTTTAAACAGTGTGAAAACACTGTTGAAATCAGTGAATAACAGTGTTAGACATGGAAAAGTTGAGGAGGTTCTTGAGGAAATTGAGGTGAGCCATTTGATAAGCATGATTATCGAATGAATAAGATGTTAAAAATAATTGAGATAGTCAGTAATCATCTATACATTGAAAATATTTTGTAGAAATGGGCTGACGGGGAAGATGAGCCTGTTCCAGACTGGGATCTTATCGTTGGAGCTGGCTTTTGGAACAGGTGCGTCGACAAGGACTTGTCAACCTCGGAAGAAGAGTTGGTAGCACTGGAAAAGGTGTATGAATGCTTGGTGAAGGCATTTATTAGGAAGTCAGATGAAAAAGAAAATTACATGGAAAGGGTGAAGGTGTTTGCTGCAACGCTGAAATTTTTCGTGTCACATGTAAGTTTATTTTTTGGATCAAATTTTAATTGATTTTAAGTTTGTTTTGCTTTCCAATTAAAAGTATATTAATATCTGGAACTAATATTTTTCTACTTTGTTTTAATAGAAACGCTTAAACCTGAAAATTATGGAAGAGCTTCTGCAAGAGGTTTCCAAAAGTTCTTTCTACGCTCGGAAAAACGAACAAAATCTCAAAACAGTTTGTTTAAACTTCTACGCTCTCATTTGGAACTACATGAGAGAGATCCATACACCATTCACTTTGGTGGAATCCTTGGAACATGCTAGTCTTTCAATAAGGTGGCTTACTGTTTTGGGCTTGGAACAGTTTCAGAACATGAGTCACAAAATGTGTCAAATCAGTTTCCTTCTTTCAAAAAGTCAGACTCATACAAATGCTGCGATTGTTGCAGATTTCTTCACGAATCTAGCACAAGGCATTGTCGAATTACTGAAGCAGGTTGTCGTAGATGATTCCAAGAATGGAGTTAAGGTGAAGAAGACCAAAGCTGTTCTACCCCTTCCCCAGTTTCATGGAATTCTCAATGTCACTTTTGTTCTTGCACGTCAGCTCGTCGTTCTCGGCGATTTTGATAAAGCACTCAGAGTATTCCGTCCAGTGACCAGTGTAGCTAAAGTATATTTTGATACGGAACTCACTCAAGTGTGGAAAAATATGCTGGAAGCGTACGTGAAAATTTGTATGGTAATAATGAACGGGATAAATACACAGTACTCTGAAGACCTGATCAAGTCCAGTGAACAGTTTCGTGAATGCAGGAAACAAATTTTTGACTTGAACTTTCAAAAAACTTATCCAGGGTACGCCTTTTCTTTCATGTATACTTTCACGGAATGTATTGGCTTTGTCGTAAGTCACTCAAAACAACAAGTGGGTCCATCGCTTTTGCGACAACTGCCTCTCACCAAATGTGCCAAATTCATGAAGGAGATTTTGTTAGCTGCGGACGCGTCTGTGGCACTGGATCGAATGAAAAGTGGAAAAATTATACTGGAAGGAGTTACGGAGAGTAGAAAAGTGGACGTTCAGTCGGCAACGTTGTTTCATCTTTTGAAGGTGGCTTCAGAACGAATATCAGAAAAAGACTCTAAGGTTAGTGGAGATGCAGAATTCAAACAGCTTGCAGAAGATGCGTACAAAGCTTTGATGAGCTTGGCGAATCGGGAGGATGTTGATAAAGTCAAATCTGCTGACCTATTGAACATTTTAAGTGAGTGGATGGATTAATGATGATAATTAAATATTTATATAATGTAGTAATCGTTTTTATGTTACAATCAATAATTTATTGTTATTTTGTATAGCTTTCCACACGTGCAATATTGGATACGCGTACCAGAAAAAGAAAAATTACGAAGAAGCCATGTTTTGGTGCAAACGCTCTATTGATTCCTTCGAAGCCTTTCGAGCTACTGAAGTGGATGCTGAACTGAGGGTCAACGCTTTGTCGATTGGGCTACTGATGGCGGATTGTCTACGTCAACAGGGGAAATATCCTGAAGGCCTTAGGTGGTTATCTCAATGGCTGGTTATGGCACCACAATATGCAGATTCCCAAGCCGCTGCCTACGATATTTATGAGCAGATTCCATGGACAGACTGGTCAGTTCACTGGCAAGGTCTTCAGAAGGAAGTCTGCGTAGAAGTGGGGGATGTAAGTGTAGCACCTGAAAATTTACAGTTGTTGAATTTCTGGTATTATTTTGCAAATTAACTGATGTAACTATTTGATAAAATATTATTTAGTGCCGAACCATCATCGATTATTTGGAGGAAGTTGATCCCGATTCTGTGTCAAATAAATTTGCTTCTAGAGCTTTACGACTGGAAATGAATGCATATTTCTCCGGAAGGTACAAGCTATACATTTATATTACTACTTAATATTAATATGCCAATTAAAATGGCTGAAGATCTAACTTTTGTTTTACTTTTTTGTTCTTATAGACAAACCTTAGTTCCTGCTATAATGCGAGTTGGTCAACAACTGGCAGATCTCAATTTTTGCCTGGAAGACAAGGTTTTAGGACAAATTTGTCAGGCCGTTGGACTGTGGTGGATTGGTACATCGGAGTCACTAGAATATGCAATGGAATGTCTATCAGATACTGTTAATCTTTTAAATCAGCAACCATTCGTCAAAAGCAATTCAAAGGAAAGCACTTTCGAAGAGCCTCTGAAAATATACTTGTCCGCTCTTGCAATCGGGTGGAAAGGTTTATGCAGTTTGAAAATAAATCAAGACATTGCAGAAGGCCAGTTGGAGTCATTGAAGGAAAAAATAGCAAGTGAAAATCCCGACAAGAAGGAAAAGTATGATGGTCTGTATGCAGTGCCGGGTTTTACTGGGCTTACGATAGAAGACGAGGGAAAATGTGCTTTTAGTTTTATTCAGGCTGCAGAGTCCTTTTACCAGTTGTCACAAATGGAAGATGTGTTTAAAAGCATTGCAGACTCACATTGTCCAGCTTTAGCACAAATTACTACTCGTCTTGTGGCTTTAAGCTTATCTGCTTTGGGAGATAAGTTAAATGCGGTGAAGGCGTGGTACGGCACTTTCACGATTTCAAAGTTGTATGATAGGAAAGGTCTAACTGTCCTTGGTAAGCGAAATAAAATCTCTACATGCATTTAATCACTTTATAATGTATATAATCGGTATTATAATTTAAACTATGTGTACTCATTATCTTTTTTTTACATTTAACAGCGGCATCGGAAATTTTAAAGATACTTCCTCACCCTGCCTTGGAATGTGTTCAGTACGCTGAAAAAATAAATCAGGCTGCACTGGAAGGAAATTTGATCAAACACAATAAAGCTGTCTTTTACCGTTTGGATTTAGCAAAGGCCATTGCCTATCATCAAACCAAAAATGTAAAAATTATTTATTCAATAAATGAATATAATTTCATGTAAAATTACTGTAAATTACTGACATATTTTTTTTTTTTTGAATTTGCAGTACAAAGAGGGCTTGAAACATTTAGGAGAGGTGTACAAATTTCTTTCTGAGAAAGACAACTTTGATTCCACGCATCATTTAATGGCCGAAGCAGATTATGTGTTATCCATGTACCGTTCCGTTTCTCTGAATCAACCTCTAGAATTTCCTGATAATATCCCTGAGCTGCTTTGCAAAATGACTCCAGCGGGCCTGACAGTAAAAGGGTATAAACTTCTTGGAGGCTTATCGAGAGAGTCGGATACAAAGACTTCTGGTTGGACGGACCTTTTACACAACTACTATCTGTTAGGATCAGTGGCTGAGATAAGCAGTAGAACGGTGAAGCTACTCAAGGAGACGGGGAAGCTCAGAGATCTCAAATGCTTTATTACCGACGCTGTTTACTTTTTCCAGCGGTTGGGTATTGTTAGCAAGTGAGTGGTATTATAAAAAGGCGGAGATTCAATGCTCTGAATTGGCTAATTTTAATCTAATTATATTTTACAAGTGTTTTTGGTGTATTTTTTTTTTGCAGATCGATTTCACTTTTGGTACCACTGATTGAAACAGACATTTCAGCTCGTAACTTTTACATGGCACAAATCCGCATAGCATCAATTGCCAATGTGCTTATGGCGGGTGACCACAAACCTGAAAAGGAGGCTCCATCGTTTTCAGAAGCCAAAAAGTTTCTGGAATCTCAATTAAAGATACCTGGACTGTCAATCAGTGTATGTGTACAATAAATTATTCATAACATGAGATCGTTGCTCCACATACTATAAATGATCGCATGAATTAATTGCAATCTATGTTTTTGCAGAGACTGGAAAACATTTCCAATTTAAAATGGCATTTAGGAGATATCGACGCCCTTTCATTTCACTACCGAAATAGAAGTGCCAAATATTTAACATCTCTCAAGGTAGACTGTGAGGGGATCAACATTAAGAAAATGGAAATGAAAGCGCCAGCCTTTATGCGTCATCCTCTTCAGTGTTTCTGCTACACTTGCTCGCACTTGGAAATCATTCCAACAGCACTGGAGTTTCTGACTGCTCAAGCCAAGTACGCTGTAGCGATGAAATGGAAGATAAGTATGGCAGTTTTGGAGTTGGCCAGACTTCACCATCAACGTTCCCTGTTCCGGGTGTTGTTCAATATGGAACAAATTACTGAACACTTGAAGCCTATTGTTACCAGAAAAACGGGAGCAAAGTTAATTCATTTGATTTACGGGTCGTTTTTCTTCACGCCAGGATTACAAATGCAGTTGACCAATATTGAAATATGTCCAGTTAAGGATATTGCACACATAGTGCATTTAATGAATAGTGCTCTGGGGCTAACTGAAATCGTTGATAGTCAGGATTATTCGCTGAAGGCATTGCCATTGGAATTAGGAACTTGTGCGTTGTATGAGTATTTTGTTTCCTCTGGTCGGATTAATGTTGCTGGTAAGTTAACAAGTAATTTTGAATTTGAAATTAACACTATAATTTGAAGTTCATGTCAATTAATTAACTCTGCGATTTAATTTTAAAATTCTAGAATCTGACATACGTCAAATGCTGCAAGTTCGTGTAGATCAACAAGAGAAAGAAAATACGGTATTAGTTGCAGCATCTCCAGACATAATGGAGGAAACCATACTTCCATCATCTCCCGTCGCTCCTCCTAAACTGAACAAGAAACGTGGAGCACAGCCTTTACCTCTTTCAAAACAACAGCAGCATGGACGCAAAGCAAATGTAACTTCAATTCGACCAAGAAGGATTCTCAATAGTAAAGCTCAACAACAGCAACAAGAGTTGTCGGCGATGGTAGAACTTATCGATCTTACAAAGGTTGACAATTTGGAGGAGCGTCATGTTCCAATTATACCTGGCCCGAATTTCGACGACAGCAATGGTGATTAGTTAGTGTAAATACTTGTATGAAAGTGCAAAAGGTATGAAACCGCACTGCCAAATGCCACCGCAATAATTTGTAGGATTAAAAACAAAACTAAATGTACAAATTTTTCTGTTAAGTTATTATGGTAAGTTAAGTCACAATGCTGTTGACTTTAATGATCTAGTTTTTTAAAACATTTAAAACGCTTAAACATGTAACTAAATAGTGTTCACGAAACTGGAGAGATATGTATGAATGGATCACTGCCTTTTTGAAAGGAATGTCTCAATCAATTTTTATACAAATTAGGTCGTCAGACTGATAATTTTTAAACACACTTTTTTATATCGACTGTCCATCATAAGAAAGAGAAGGTTAATGATAAAGGTTGTCGAAAACTAGAAACAAAAACATTTTGAACGAAATAAAGTCAGCATATTTTTAACTTTGTATGAAACTACTGCATTGTAATTTTTATACTATTCAATGAATAATGTATACTTATTGAAACGAGTTTTACAAATAATATGTTGTCAGTCAATAAAATACATGAAGTAATTTGTATTTATACATTATAATCGTTAATTTTATATTTATCTTATTTCAAATGGCAGATGATAAATTGTTAAAAATCGGGAACAAGCATTAATATTATATCGATCACATGCATCAAACATAGTCCCCAGCCCCGTTCTGGTCATTGGTTTTCATTTCAACACTGTTTTCAGGAGAAGGGGAGTACTGCTGGTCATCAAAATCGTCCGCATCATGAAATTCTTCCTCTTCATCAGAATGATTTTGCACTTCCTCATATTTCTTTGATGTTTCATTAAATCTTCTCTTGAGTAAATGTTCAGACTCTTCAAAAACAGTTTCAATATTAAACTTGGGAATCCGGGATTTTAATGATGTTTCTTTAAGTCCCTTGAAAAAAGGATCAACGGGATAGTGAGTGGTCCTCCCGTTTTGCGTATACAAAACATACGTCGACTTTTTGGGTATGCGATCGGGACGTGCTGATTTATTGCCTTGCGTTTCGGATTTTTTGATTGGGGGTGGAGGATAAAGATGTTCAAAAGCTGGATTGAACCTGTGGGCATTGGGGTCTTCGCCATTATCCTGGGATGTACGAAGGGATGCGCGGTAAATATTAAAGAATGTTAGGGGCACAGCCAATGCAAGCATTGCGATACTATTGCCCATTGTGTTATGTCTTGTCAAAATCTTCAGAAAAAGACGGTAAGCTGTAAGTTGTTATATTTGTGTTCAAAATCAGGCCTTCACACGGTAATTTTTGAAGACGACTCTTGTCCTTGATGCTCGTAATTCCTTAGATACGCAAAAGGGCACGGCACAAGAGCGCTTTCAATTTGATTTTCACTTTTGTTTTACTTGCATTTTTTTGCATACTGTGCGAATCACAGGGACAAGTGTGTCATTTGCTAAATTATTGTATTTTCACTTCACAAAAGGAACAAAAGCGCAGACATGGATAAAAAACAAGAATCTCTTGTTGGGGGTGGAGATGCAGGTCCAAATGCAGTTCCCATTGGAGGGGATGTACCAACGTTTGATAACCTAATGGAAGGCATTCCTCTAAAGCTTGAACAGGAGGAGAATACTTATGAGACGGATGACGATTCTGCAGCGGATGCGAATACGGAAAGCGATGCCAATGATGGGCAACAAATTGAAAAGAATCCACTTGATGATTTCGTGAAATATATAAACGGGTATACTTCAATTGAAGCAGATGAAGATAGTTTTGATCAGCACTTTCGGGAAATTGATTTAGAGGAAAATACCAGCACTATGTCGCTTGAAGAATGGCCAGCTAAACAGGAAAGTAGTAAGCCGGTATCTGGAAGGAAAAAATGGAGCTTTGCTATGCTGCATAAAGCGCTTACACCGAAAATGGCTAGGGGTAAGCCAAGTGAAAACAAAGTAAAAAGCCAAGAGACCCTGAAAACCGGCTCCACAAAAAAGTAAACAAACTAGATCAAAAATTAATGAATGTCAATAATTAATTCCTGTTTGAGCTTCATCCAAATTGTTAATTTTAAAAGATTGAATGAAATAATGTGTTGTAGTTAAATAAAACAAGAATTGAATGCGCTTGCGAAAATGCACATTTTTATTTTAATCATAAAAATATTAAAAGAATGATCTCTAATTTGTAACAACTGTAATTTATAAACTAAGCTTTCTCTGTTTCTAATTCCATTTCGTATTCGATTTGAACCTTGGGTCGTTTCGTTTTCTGTTTCGTGGGTCCAAGTTGCTGAGTGTTCTTTGTTGGCTTCTTCAACTGCTTACTACCACCAGGTTTGCTGGCTTTTGGAGGTTTAGGTGCTTTTTTACTCTTCTTCGTAGGCTTTTGCTCTTGTTCGGAATCGGTGTCATCATCATCAGAATCATCTTCATCATCATCGTCGTCGTCATCATCAAGTGTTTCATCCATGTCAATGTCAGCCTCATTGATATCCTATTTCAAATCAATGTGTTATCAATGTTATCATTACTGGGATAGTGGGGTACACCAAAACTTTTTAAATTTTTTAACAAAGTCTTATTTCACTAACCTCCATATCCGAAGCATCACTTTCCTCAAAATCATCAGCGGCCACGAATACACGTTCTGGTTCCTCCTCGTCTTCCTCTTCAAGTTCACGTTCCAACTCTTCTTCAACTTCTTTGTCAATTGTCTTTTTCTGCAAAATAAGGAAGTCAAATTTTAAATTCATGCCACTCTAAAATGCACTTTACGTGTTTTTAAATCAAGTAATAATTTACCTTATCACCCTCCTCCTCGTCTGATTCGTCCTCCATTTCTTCTTCTTCGTCAATGTCTTCCTCTTCTTCTGCAAGCGCCTTGTCAAAAGCTATTTTCGGGAAGTTGTATATGTCGCCATACTGGAAATTAAATGAAAACGAACATTAGGATCAAACCATTGTACATTCTGCAGTAATTTTCTTTGGTCGAAAAACTGTAAGAATCTTACCACTCCAGCTTTTAGACGATCTAACAAGCCTTGCTCAATGACATTGTCTAGTCTGGCAGCCACCAATGCCTTTGCTTCCCTACGCTTTTCTCGTCGTTCAATTTTCCTCTGAATAGGTACCAATTTTTTCCTGAAAAAATTTAAGTTGCCAAATAATTATTAGAATTCCAGCAGAAATACAGACAAAAATACATTTTAAAAAATCAAACTTACGAGCTATGAAGTCTCAATTTCCTCATGCGAATGAGATACTGTGTTATCTTCACCAAACGTTGCTTGCATTTTTGTCTCAGATAATTAGGCCAAAACACCAAATTTTCATTAATCTGCATCAAAGCTTTATGGAAATTTCTGGAGAGCTTGATCTTCTCCCACGCTTTGTCTGGGAACGCTGACCTATGAAAGAAAAGAAACAAAAATTCAAACTGTTAGAACTACAATTATTGATAAATGATGCATTTTTAAGGTCCTAAAATTCGACAAAAAAATACAATTTAAAGTGTATGACTTTCAGGTTGTGACAGCATATTAGCCGCCGCCGAATTCGGGTTATCGCATGTGCATTTTCCCTATACCAATGCAATGCATAAGGGGTATGCTGTCGCAGTAAAAGTTTTATTTTTCAGTGAAGTTTGTTCATTTAAATAGGTTAGGTTAGGTTGAAAATCGATGTAATTTTCCGTGACAGAAGAAGTTAAGGTTCCATATCCCAGAGCTGTATTTATCAACATGGGAAAATTTCGTACTTAGTAACTATGGTGATTACCTGGTAGCATCAAGTTAATTGATGACGCGGCAACGAATTTTAGCTAATTTTCCAATTAAATCCAAGATCAGTACACAGGAGAAGATTGTTGTCATGTTGAAACTAAAATTTGAATGATATAACAGGTCAGCCATTAGAG
>JAQIWN010000424.1:0-34178 GCA_034699025.1 Entomobrya cf. arborea Gr-Col-00668 | reverse complement strand
AATAATTATTTTTATAAGAACTCAATTAGAATAATTTTCGTTATGCTAGTTGTACTTAGAATACCTTTATGTCACCCAGTTTGACTATGGTTGAAGATCAATGCAAAAGTTAGTTACCCAATAAAGAACACTCTCTATCTGTACTTTAGACTCATCAGTGACAAGCTCTAGCTCTCTTACTTTATTTACGCATACTCCACTTCATAATATAATCATATAAATATTCAGCGACTTTTTTATTTCATAAATTCCCCGGTTTAGAGGTTCCTAACAAGCTATTAGTGTTACGAATCTTTGGACTTCCTTATTTACTATACATATATCGGAAAAAAATAAATGACTCCCAAAATATTTGTCAATATACAATTTAGTTATTTTATTGGAGATACATTTGTATATTACATTATATAAAATGTAAGCAGGAACTGTTTTGATAAAAGTTTTGCTTCTAGATTTTGTTTTACCTGTGCAAAATATGATTAAAACTTTAATCATGATAACAAACTATTTATTTCTAATACCGCGCAGAAATTTAATGTTTAAAATCTAGTAAAACTTAATTGGATTATGAATTTTTTATCAATTTTTAGATTGCCCGTCAAAATGCAGGGTAGCAGTATCTTTTTTGGAGCTTTTAAAAACAATATTCCTACGTGAACATGTTCCTGGCATTATCTTCATTGCCCAGATATCTCCATCTGCAACTGAGCATAGCAGAGCCATGAAGACATACACGTAAATTCCGTGTTGGAACTCTTAAGGAAGTTTGAATTAAAGTTAATTAAAATTACCCAATCATTGAAGATAAAAAGAATTGGGCAATTGAAAAAATAACACTTCACGAAATTGGGTAAGAAATACAAAAATATTATAATTTAAAATTGTTGAAATAAGGATGTATTACAAAAAAGCTTCAGCGTTATCAAATTCAAAAAAACTAATTGTTGCATTTATGACTGTCGATTTAGCAGGAGAACAAGCAAATAGTCAAACCACGTATTTGACTCATATTTAGCTATGACAGCCGAATTACTTGGCCGTCTAGTGAATAAAAATGACCGACCATTTGAAAATTTTTACAATAAACTCCAAATACTCCAATGCCCACCCGAAACTTTGTTAACGGTATACTTTTCTAATTTCTACAATCCTGTTAACAGGCTTTTAGGACAATGCCGAGGAAATGGTAGCGCTTAATATATAATTCGTTTAAAAAAATAATCAATAGTTATCAGATGTGATAACAAATCAAATCACTAAAGATCAAGCTAAATAATTACTTGAGATCGAGAGTGTTATCAATTTTATATAAAGCAAGTTTATAAATTTACTGTGCGCGTATATTCTATATTACATACGCCGAGACTATACGGAAATCAACGTTTATGAGATCTACGCTGTGTGGCAACTTTGTGGCTTCGTACTGGCGGAAATTTGAGCATTACAGTATCAAACATTATAATAATCTATATAATTAATCTATTTTACAAAAGCATGTAATCAACCTAACCCTGCAAAAAAGGTTGGTTATTTCCGAACCAGACCACTGGGGAAAAAGCATGAAGAAGGTTCATTCTGTAACCCTGTTGATTCCATAGTATTATTGGCATCAAAATTTCGTAAAACTCTGGGCGATTCCAACACAACTAGAAACACGAACTGCAGCAGTCATATCAAATAGCCTGAGAGAGAATTGTGTTTAAATATCAGTAATACATTTCACTTTAACATTTTGTGAATTTTTGTATTTTTTTTTGTAGCAAATGTCACTACTTCAGCGAAAATAATACTTAAGAGTAGCAGGTAAAGATAATTCTTTTTAAATCTGAAAAGAATATTTGCTGAATTGTAAATCAAATTAATTTTGACCTCAAATGCAATCGTAAAAACTAATTTATATGCACAATCTGCTTAACCGACAAATATATACCGGACGAACTTTTTGTAAACAAAAAAACTTCAGTGGAAACAAAAATTACATACAACTTTATGCTAAGAGTTTAAATAAAAAACAAATCAAAACAAAAATATATTAGGTGGCAGTTAAATATTGGAATCTAGACTTTATTTTTAGGCATTTTTTAACAATGTTATTTGAGTTATCTTTGATGCTCATAATGCAATTTGGCTGATAAATGACTATCCGAACGCTTAGATAAAAACTTGATAGTTAATTTTTGGGTACCTGAAATAACTAAACATATGATTGCCAGAAATTCCTAGCATTTGATAATTATTTCACAGGATATGAGTGTCCGAAATTTTGTTGAATTTGCTAAACACTTTTTATTCGACTTTTGACAAAATTCGAATTCTTCCTTCTTGTTTTTGTAATGATACGCAATAAAAAATGATTCTTTACTGCCTTGAATAGCTCTAATATGTGAAATAATTAGAGCAAAATGTCAAACAAAAAACGTCTCAGTGCAGTGCAATGACCTCCACTAACTAATATCAGTATAATTTATTAGGCCAAGTATTACAATACATTTATATTTATTTTTATTTACAATCAATGCTTAAAATAAAAGTGTGTGCACTGATGGCATCACTATACACCATTACATGGGTGCATAATAAGTTCTTTTATGAACACTTAGTATTACCGAATTTTCAGTTTTGTTCATGGTTGGTTTTGATACTTATGACGAGCCTAATATTTTATTCATCAAATGCTGTAATGCAAAACGACGACAAAACGTATTTGTAAAAACAACATATTTAAAGTATATTCACAATGGTATGCTTTTTGGGAACCAGGGATTCAAAATCAAAACTTCAGCCAAAATTTCTAAAAACTAGTGGCTTGACTTAACCATGCGATTGTATATTATATCCGAATATTGCATAATTCATAATGTTGAAATTATAAAAGCAAAACAACATTGGATCAGCATATTTAATGATTGTTGCAAAGGCTGCATAAACGTAAGAAAAGTAAGTATGTTTATTTATTTCAAACCACTCTATGTAATCTAAAAAATAAGACAAAAGTTATTTCGAAACCGCTTATTGTCAAATTGATTAAATAGCTGAAGTAAGGTACCTTTTTATATAAGCTACCGTTTCTCTTAATGAGGGTAACTCGTTCAAACACTCACGACAATGTGTACCAATAATTTTTTTATATGCGCCGACAAGAAACCCTAAGTACCAAATTTTGTGGGTAGTTTCCCAAAAAACTTCCATTTTCTTTTACAAAACATATTTCAGTCCTGTTTTATCTTCAAACAGGATTTCAATCACATCTTGAACAAGAATCGCAACTAGAGTATGCAACCGTAACCTTCTTAAGCATTTTATTCCACAACTCCTTATCGAGATTCCCTCCCGATTATTTTATGGTGAGTCATTGCAACATCTGCATTATATAAAAACTTACAAAGCAAAACAGTAAATCACAAATTAGGAAAAATTTGTTTCCACTTAAATAACATTGACCAAAATTACCATATGTACTACCAGATTTCTCAAAATATATAAATTGTTTTGATTTCTTATTCTAAATTTTCTTAGTATTTCGCTGACTGTGAGATTTTAAATGATTTTTGGATTAAAACATGAATACAGCCTTTCCAAATTACCCAGCATCCATTCAATCTAGTAGGTTTAAAGGCTTACACTCAAACCTATAGATATTTATGTTAAAATATATTTTTTAAATTTAACCGGGACTCATTGAAGTGATCCGAATTTTATTTTAATTAATATTGTATATCAGTCCAAACATGAGAATTTCGATAATACCGACAATTCTTTTATCGGAATTTTATCGGTTACGTTTCCGCTAACCGTACCGATAAGCAATGTTGGCTACTACCAAAAGAAGCAAATTCGTTATTGTCCGTATTGTGCGCTACATATAGTTAGCACATGAAGCACTTTACTTTGGGTTATGTTTTAAATTCTTTGGTTCTTTGTTATATTTTCACGTCCATGTGAGAGGAAAGCAGTAAAAAATACATTGTGTAGTGCACCATACATACCATAAATAAACTAGACTTTATATCTACTTTGACAGTTTAATTATATTATTTTTCGAGACGGATAGCATTCTACATTGTAAACTATCCACATAAGTGCTGTAGTACATTCAGCAAAACGAAACTATCGTGTTTTTTTATTTAAATAATTGTTCGAAACTTAATATTACTTAGAATGATAAAAACGATACTTTGGCAAAAAGTTTGAAATCCTTAAATTTAAAATTGTGTTTAAAAAAACACTTGATTTTTAAACATTTAATAAATGTTGCTATCCGTGCGACGGTAATTTCTAAAGAATACAGAAAATCACAAAGAAGATATTCTATACGTTCTTGTAAACGAATACAAAATTGTCCGTAAACTAAATAACGACTGAATAACACTAAATGTATTAACAACGCCAAATTTATGAACGTCTGAATAATATTTATTGTACATAAACAATGCCGACTTTATTTATTCAATCTATTTTTTTGAAATTTCTTTTCACAGGAAAGAACAAAAAACTTGAAATTCAAATGCAGTAAAGCAATAAAAATTTCTAAATTATTAGTTATTCATAGCTAATTTTCAAATGCTACCATATCTTGTTGCTCTTAAGCTCGAATAATTTTTGGAATTTTAATAATGTTTTTGTAACATATGCGGTAGCAAGTTCACCTAATGTCTAGCTTATATAGTACACTTCTTATGACTCGCAACATTTAAAAAAAATGTAATTTTACTATACATTTGCAGTCGCTTTTGAGTTCCAAAATAATGGTCCCTTTAAAAATATATTTGTACTGAACTTAGATTTCTATGGTAAGTATTTTTGAACCAAACAAAATAATGAAGCAATCCATATTTTTTTGAATTTACCGAATAAATTTTGTATAAGGTATTTAAGACAACCGTTTTTAAAACACAGTCAACAGAGACAAGTTTTGTTGTGCATTGTAAATGCAATGTAAATTTTTTAGTTGCAGAAGTAATTTCTTAATTAATGAACTTAATTTGAACTTCTAATGATTTCTAAATTATTTCTCGAGTTTCATTTATTTTTTTTATTACAAACACATTGGAATACGAAACTTTTACTCAATAAAATTTCCTGTAACATTCTGCAGTAGAATTACTAAAAATCCATTACGTTATTTCGTCTTTTGAACGTAGATGTAAGTATTTTCTACGGTTGCTTCGACAGCATTTTTTCCGAATGAAGTGAGATTTTGACAAGTATTAAATACAGTAACGTGTCAGCTTCAAATAGTAATGCTGTCTGAATTATTGCTATAATATTTACCAAAGGACGATTCAATAATACATGATCCATAAAATAATTCACAATAGCTTAAAACGTTAGTAAATTGTTGGTAACCAATATTTTGAGTCTAGTTTGGATACAATAAACCGCTGAGAACTAGATCAGGACAAAAGAATGGGACTGAATGCAGTCTATAATTCAAAAAATGTCATTTTTAAGTAACATCTAAATGTTACTTGAAATCTTTAAAATTCACACTTCACTAAGCAAATGCAAATAATTGTAATATTGTTTTGTACAGCGATATCTGACAAAACATACCTGCTGAACTAGATGTATTAATAGAACTAGAACGTATTCAAATGTATTACTAAGCGATCAAATTTTTTTTGCATACTTACTAGCTGAATGGATAAAAATGTTCATTGGAAAAAATTACATTGACATTGTTATGATACTTCTATTCCTCTTTAAAATAAAATATTTTGTTCTACATACATCAAGCATTCGTATTGTAGAAATTGGTAAAAATAAGTTATTTCAAAAAGGCAATGAAATCTTCACATGGGATTTTCCTTATTTACCCGTTGGGAGTATGCAACATTTGTTTCTAGGAATAGTTCTTAACGTTTCATTATAAATCAATGATTCCGGAAATCGGCAGGTTTTGAATTCTGATTCATTTTCTATTACAAGTTTAGTATTTTTGACTATTTGAATTTAGAAAATCTACAGTTTCCATAGCATAAAGATTAAATAATTTAAAGGGGAACGTGGTGAATATTATACACTAACCATTAATACATGGAAGGTAAATCTACCGTAACAAAAAAAAATTGATTAAAGGAGCAAGATTTTCAAACAGTTTGTGCATTAAGTCTAAAACTATTGACTACATGATTACAAATATGCAATACACTAGTTATAGTTGGCATATCTTTTTTGTATAGTTTAAACAATTAAAAGATTATTAATTTAGTAACTATGTACACTATGCTATCAAAATCAACAGTTAAAAACCAAATCTCACTCATTGTACCTCCAAGCCCAGTACTAATTTGGTTACACTACTCTTAATCATCTAATCTGATAAATCTACGCATAAATTAGTGCAACGCTTTCTCGTTTTTTTCTAAAAGCTGTATGACATTTGCAGTCAATGATAAATATATGTAATAAGAAATTACTGGTAACTTTATTCATATAATAATATCAAAGTATTAGCATTTTTATTGCAGTTTCAATACAAATTGATGCATTTACCAGTTTAAGAATATGCTACTACATGTCACATGTACTAACGAAACTTTTGCTGAACTCGTTATTATTACATCATGCAGCCAAAATATTGTTTTAGTCTAAAGTCATCTACAACATGTGTTTCCTGACGAAATCGTAGGATACGTGGAGTTTAAATAATTGCTGTTTTTAAAAACAACGGTAACTTGTGGACAGCTTAGGCATAACCTCGGGTCCGACCTTGGATATATTCTCCTTAAGCCCAAAGGGTTTGCGTTAAAGTTTTTAATATGAAAATTAACAAAAGAAATCAGACTCAAGTTATATATTTCAGCTTGAGTCAAATTCTCTCAACCTTTTTACGTATTGATAGATTTATAAAAATTAAACTTCTCCACAATGAGATAAAATTAAACTATTTATTCTGTACGTTTATAGCATTGCTTATAAATAGAATTTTCAAAACTTATTTCGAACACGATTTTAAGTCTAAAATGTGTCAGTACTCTTAAATTCTATGTATAGTAGGATTACCAAAAAGGATGTCACGATTTTGCCACCCAGGCAAAACTGCTTAGCTAAACTAGCTTTTTTCAATATGAGAAAAAATACAGGCAATGTTGTGCTCAAGCGCATTGCAAATATCTAATAAAATTAGTTTGAAGATTTTATAAATAAATGTGTTCAGGAACTGTGAATTTTAACTAACAGCCGAAGTTCACGTAACGTTTTTTGTGTGGATAAATGTTGGTTAACGACTTTCTTATGAATACTTAAGAGAACGTGTGTCATTCATTTTTTTCTGCATAGGACAAGGAAAAGTAAACTGCGTATTTCGGGTGTAAATTTCTAACATTCTTACTTTTAATCTCATATACATGTTCATGTTACTGTCCTGTTCCATCTTCGGAGTGGATTTCGATAAATTTTTTATAAAAACAAAGGATAAACAAAAAAGATTGAAGAAATTCATGACGCGCTTTGCTGTGGGACATATTATAGCCAAAACAAGTTTTTTGGTTAATTATTCTACTTCCGAGCTCATGTTGGAGGGACACAGTAAAAAGGACATTGCCCTATTACGTCCAACTCTCATTTCCCTAACCACGTTCATGACATTAAATGTAATCATATCATCAATTTATGTTGTATATGTCTATATGAGGAATGTTACATTATTAATGTAGTTTATTTTAGTTTTATTACACTGTTTTTTTTTAGCTGAGATAGTGACCTACATTGTACACTATCAAGTTTGGTAGTGTTATGCATTCGTCAAAAAGAAGCTATCGTGTTACGAAAATATTATTTTTCAGAACTTAAAATCAATAAATGATTAGGATTATACTTCGGCAAACAATACGAGATCCCTGATTTTTAAAGTTATATTTCATCAAAAACATTCGACTATGCAGTACTGATTTTTAAGATGTAATTGAAATTGTTACTATTGCTGCGCATAATTTATAAAAAGTACAGAACATATTCTTTAAGTTCTTGAAAAAGATTACACAGCTATTTGCTTGCAGTTAAAATATTTTGAAATGATTATCTTTTTGATAACTCGAACTAGAACCCGAATTCGTACTCTTCCGTGGGAACTTGGAATCGAATTTCTTGTTCGATTGCTAATTATTTGTTTCCTGACTTTTGCGGAGCCACGCCCATTTAACTTTATTTTTTTCCAATCAAAAGTCCCACATATTTAGATTTATAGTTCGTTTTGATTTTCAAACAGCATAACTTCTTGTAGTTATTGTATTTCAAAGGATTTCAGTTAACTGACTTTAACACATTCAGTTTTTATGTACATAATTCTAAACATACCTGCGCATAACCTTTTTTCTTTCAAAGACTTGGAAACTAGATATTGCAATGAACGCTTTAACTGAAAAATTACATATAAAATAAAAGTACAAGTAATAATACAAGTACAAATTGTATCAATTAACTATTTTTTATTGTATTTTATCATCCTTTTTCGTACAAATACTATGTATTAATCCATTAAACTAACAACTTGTGAGCCAAACTCTCCTCCTCAACTTTCAAGCCACAAACATGTTCTGGAACACTAATCGTACCATTATTTCAGTTTCGATCTCGATATTGCAAACATTTCTAATCCAATCCAAGCCATATATATAAACAGGCATTGGCCAAGATTTATTATACATTAATAAACCATTACCATAACATATCGTTGCATAACGTATTAATTTTATTTGTGACTGCAATATCAAATGTCTGTGAAGAACTTTGTTTTCAATTTTATATTTTTAAAATATATTTTTAATAAATAACGCCCAAAGTACTGTTTGAGAGCCTTACTTAATTTAGGTGAAGTAGTGTAGAACGCTATCAGTTTTAACGACCGACAACTTATGAATTGAGGGTCTGGCTAATCCAAACTGTCGACCTTCATCCCACACACATGAAAACTAACAAATGAATACTGAATATTAGGTGCACTGTGCAAACAAGGTTTTCATGTTTAGATGAAATTTTTATTGCAAATTTATAATTTTTTCATTGACCTTGAAATTTATGTGTTCAAACCACAATCTCCCAAAATACAAAACAGACCAACAGAAATTACAAATATTACAAGTTTCAATGTCAATGAGGATAACGTAGACAATTTTTTTGTAATACATTCTTTAAAATGTACAATATTTTTCTGGTTGGAAAATATTTAAACAAATTCCGAGTTTAATATTTTTAAGTATAAACTATTGGCCATATTTATCAATTGAAGCGCCTATGCTTATTTTAATAATTGAATCCTTCCAGACACTCTTACTTACATGGTAGCAGAAGTTACGAGTGGGCGTCGTAACGAAACAAGTTAATAAAACATCGTTTTTGTTGAGACGGCCCTATTTTGATTCTGCTGTGCAAACATGACTGATTATAAAATTATACAAAGCAAAATTAAAACTTCGTTTTGGTATAAACAATGCGTAAAAACATTAAAAATTAAATCAAATTGCATTGCTATACATTTTGCGAAGTACAAATTTTTTTTACAAATTTCGGTTTTTTTACTTATTGCATTTCCAAGTATGTGATTAAGCAGGATTTAAAAACAATGCAAAACAACTTGCTAAACAATATATTCAAGTACCAATTTAATTTTTTATTTGGAAAGTTTTGCTCGTTCTGCTTATCCTGCTGTTTATAATAAAATAGGTATTTTTGGGAATTAGATTTTAAATATGAATTTATCGAGTACCATTTGCGAAATTTTAAACGCCCAAATAAACACTTTGGCACAACAATTGCAGCATTGAGAAAAGTTATCTCATCTCAGTAAAATTGGAAAATTTGATTATCAGTTGGAAACCTTAAAAAACTAAACTAATCAAGACTCATTTTTTAATCGCAATAAAACAGATTTGTAAAAAAACATTTTACACAAATATGAAACTAAAAGATGTTTAAGTTTAAGCAAAAGAATTACTTGAATGTACGATAAAGTAAACATGTGTGTGTATCCACTGCATAACTCTACAATTTTTTATGTCACTAATTTTTTTACTTTGACAGTTACGTCAAAAACTATACAATTCAAAGGCCAGCACAAAATCAATCGTCTAAGTTCCATGAAAATTTGAACAGACAATTTTTTAAACATCTTCCTAAGTCGAAAGTTTGAAATTTTAATTGATAAAGAAAAATTAATGAATCGATTTTTTGCTCGAAAAAGTTCTATAAAAACAGGCGTTGGGTTTACTTCTTGTTCAGTAACTAAAAATCATTGTTGAAATTAAACTTACTAGCGTGCTTGAGTTCCAATGCCTCATTCTTGATTTCAATTTTTTCTTAAAGACGCCTCTTACAATCAGCTAAATAGAAAACCACCTTTCATTTTATTTTTACTGACGTTCTGGTGATGAAAATGCTAAGAGTTACATTTTTAGTCGTAAAACATGCTACTTCATCTTTAAAAGGGACAATAGGCTCGTTTTCGTATTTTTATGTTATTTTCATATATAAATTTTCAACTTAAATTTTTGTTCAACCAACTGTTGTACAAGCGATTAATAATTCGGGCTAAACTATTACTCCAGCACTTAGAGAAATAGAGATCACTTTAGCAAACAATAGTAAAAGATTTTTTTTTTACAAATTTGTCTAAAAACTTCTCTTACTGACAACGTGATGCAACAAAACACTAGTTTTATATAATTGTCTTTCTGTACAATCGTTGTCAGATCACAGTGGCTTAGAAATCGCAATATGCACCACCAATATACAATTTAGTATTCAGTCAATCGCAAGGACTAAGATGAAGATGCATCATCTTTAGGTTTGACCCACATACCAATAAAGTTTTTTCTTGGCTTCATTGATATAAAATATGCGAAGTGTAAGAAACCTCAAAAAACTATTTCAAATGATGGACACTCGTCTAGTACCTTGACAATAAAGGATATCAAATACTAAACTTTCCAACTTTTCCTTATTTTCATAAGATCACCTATAACGCAGGAAGTACATTTTCCTTCCGGTGTTAAACAACTATTCAGAAGTTGATATTTGTAACTTCGAAATTCTTTGAATTTCCTTATTAGTTTTTAATGCTTAAAAATATTTCATTAATTAATAAGTTTCAATTTAATTATTTTATTGCAGGTGTACTTGTATACTACATTGTACAAGTCTAATTGTAGTCAAAGGCAAAGTCTAATATTCATTGTATTAAATGAGTAATTGTTTAAAATTTTATGTGGATGACCTTAATTTTTCTTTAAAAGGGACCATATGCAAACCTGGCAAAACATGGTGGTAAATTATGTGAACCCAAAGTGGGTTCAGCTTTTCAATATTTTGAAACGAGGTTTTTGGTAAAAAGTTCTAAATATTTTTTTAAAAAAATTAAATTAATGAAATTATTTTGATTTTTAATTTCTCAAACCTTGACAAGTTTTTTGACTGATACCACTAAAATAAACACTTTGTTGGACTTTTTGCTTTTAGTAATGCAACAATTTCTACCTTTTCATATCGAAACATTGTGCTAAATTACATATTGCAATGAGACTTATTGTTAACAAACAAGAAATGAAAAGTTTTATTTCTTGTTAGAATTAATACTTTTAGTTTTTATCAAAATGTGTTTGATGTGACAAAAAATGTTATTAAATAAATGAAAGTGTGATGTAAAACAAATATATATGTACTATAAGCTTATATTTTCAGCTTTGAATTTTCTCTGAATATTTCTCTTAATAAAATTTTATCAGATACATTAAGGAATTAAATTGATTCTGTGCAGTCCTTAATCAACATTATCTTTTTCGCAATAAAAATACCAGAAATGACATACAAAAAGGGCCTTTTAACCGATCTGATATTCTGGTATCTTATCTAGGAAGGGACTTTTGATTTAAACCGTTCAATTAAAACATGTTTATCTTAAATGCCAGAAGTGCAATAAATAATATTAAAGCAGCATACATTCAGCTTAGTTTACCAGTAAATTAAAAGAAATACAGATCCTTTATGGATGTAAGATTTTGATATACCTGCCTTTAACGTAATAACTTTTTCAAGATGTTATATACTATTTATGCAAATTATAACCTATTTTGAGTGCCTTCAAATATTGTATTTCAACATTTGGTACAATCACAACTAATTACGTATATTAAAAGAAGATCGTGTAAACGAAACTTTCTCCTGTCCTATTTGCTTCCTGTAACTGATGTTATGTACATGCGTATTGATTGCAATATTATTTTTTTTGTACTTTTGTAGTAGCTTTCCTTAGAAATACTTGATCTAAGATTATAATAACCTAAGTTTGATAAATTTTTAGAAGGTAGCAGACCAAATATTCAAAAGTGTTTATACTAATTTTCGTCAGTGAAATACTTAGATAGTTTTAATATATACTATCTGAATTCTATCAGCAAACCTAAATCAATTCTAATTTTCCTTCAAACTTAAAATCCGCTTAAGTAGCTTAAATGGTCATCTAAATTAAATTTTAATACGTGTGCCGTCCTGAAGAAGTCATGTGTTTAATAAATACTTTTATGCTACAGCGTCTTAAAAAAACCATTGTATTAAAACCTGATTCCGGATTTTACTGTAAAACCATATCTTAGTGTTCTTGAGACAACGATGGTCGACTCTCTATGACATTGAAGATCCATTTTTATGTTGAAATCCATGATGAAATAATTTTTACAAAGTAAATTTCCTTTCCTATGGCTGAGATACACTTGCCATCTTTGTGGATATCCGAGTTCAAATTGCTTATTCCTATTTTATAGAAAATAAAAACAATTGCGATTAGACATTAATAAGCATTATTATTTCAAATTCAATCAATGGGAAAAATACATTTACACATATATTGGAATACTTGCAGAAATATATTAGTGGGATTCCTTACCTTAACCAGTAAAACCACAAAGCATTTATTAAACACAGAATTCCAAATTGCTCTTCATTTTCAAAAGATTAACCGTTTCAATAACAAACTTCAGATGAGCAAGGTAAACCTTTAAAATCATTTCAAAGTAATAATCTTTGTAATTTAAAATCATTCAATCAATTGTAGGTCGTAAATGCTAAACCTTAAAGTATACCAAGACAAGCAAGTAAAAGTTAACGCATAACGAATTAAGTATTACTTTAAAAAATCGTTTACCTTTGATTGAAAGACTTTCTGCTGCTTTTTGCTGCTGACTTCAGGGCTCGTAATCGTTCTGACCTTATTTTTATGATGTTTGGTGTATCCGTATTTAGTGCAGGTATATAATATTTGGTTCTATATTCAAAAAAACTTCCTAGAATTAAAAAGTGAATAAATAACTTAGTAGACATACCAATATCTATAGTTTTCATGACTTATTCAGAGAAAAGGGGCTTTTAATTTATAATTTGAAAATTCCATCTTAGTAAAGTGAACAAATAAATTCGTTCTAAAATAAAACCGCGTTTCTAGAAAATGAACGTCATAAAGCCTCACAGTTTTGATTGTAAATAAATTTTTAAAGGTTCGTTATCCTAATGTATTAATTTGTTTGCTACCAAATTTTCAAAATATGAGTTTTTTTGTGAAAACAATTCAACTCGTAAGTCTGAATATATGCTGCACATTTTAGTTGGCACTAAGAATTCATGTAGGAAGGCATTGCACTCTCAAACAACCTGAAAGTTAAAATGGCGTCGAAGTATTTTTGAGATATAAACTATATATTTTATCTGGATAGATACGCTATTTTTATATGCTATAAACCATCTTAATGTATATGCATACAATTATAATTAAGTCTTGTGGTATTGATATTCCACATCATACATACTTGCGAGAATTATTTGATCTCGCTTTAAAGGACGCTTAAAACTTTCAACGAACCACAAATACTTTCACATCATCTCTAAACCATAAATTTTCTAGTATGCCTGTACGCATAACAATAAATAAGTTCAGAGTAGATTAGTAATGCTATGTTAGGATGTGGACGCACGTGTACTGCCACGTTTTTGCTGAGTGGGAATATACATAGGAATGGATCTGGGATATCACTCTAATATATTTAGGTCGAGATCTTAAGCTGTGGACCTTCGCCAGTATAGTAAGCTTTACAATTAAAGTAGCCTATATGATCAAGATTGTTATATGTTAATAAAGTTGAAATGCATTAAATTTAAAGCAAGTATGTCAATTGTTTGAAAATGGAATTTTATGAATTTACTAAAAACTAGATTATACGAAACAAATAACTAAAACAAAGTTATGTTATATGAAAACTGGAAATTTTGTAACTTTCCAATTTAATTGTGCTGGCGTTTCATACATACAAAGATGGGACAAATTCATTTTCCAAATGTCCTGACATTGATTTCAAGTCTCTTTTAGAAACTGAAATAATATAGAAAATATAGTTCCGTTTTAAAATTTTTGAAGACAAAAATTCCAGAAAAAATATTTACAGAACCGCATCCAAAAAAAAATAAACCAAGTGTCATTTTTATTACATGAAAGTACTGCATTGTGTACAGAATGCTGAAATATAGCGCATATAAATTTCTTTTCATAAAATACAGCATTAGGAGAGCTCGAGTGAATTCTTTCTTTACAGCAACGAAAAATGGAAGACAAAAATAACATAATGCTTGTTTACCAAGCTGCAGCATATCCCTCTACTATAGACTGGAATGTTATTTGGTAGTATACTGTACTACATAATTAGTGGTTGTTCAAATAAGGCCTGGAAAATTCTGTATATTTAGAATTGACTTTTACCTAAATACCTATGTTTTTGCAAATGAACCGGTTTAAGAAAGTATAACCGAGTCAATTCAAGTTACAAATATTGTATGTAAACCAAGATATGAATACGTAAACATGCGTTTGTGTAATGGATTCATATTCTTCTGCAAAATGGGTAGGATTGTAAGTGGTAAAAAAGTTGTGTATTTTTTGATGAAATGAAACTAATTAAGAGAAAAGGCATCGGGACTACGTTTGTATTTCATCATAGCCCATGTTTTCCTAAACTTGCGTACAAATTTTCTCGTAGTTGCATAATATCACAATTGTTTTAATTGGTTATACCTGTTATCTGATTAAATAATTATAAACCTACTAAAACGTGCGTCATTGAATGTAAATATGGTTTACTAATTATGTGTTGTATGCTACAAGCTAATATGCAGACGACTCATCAAAATTCTATATATTTGTCAAATATTATTGATTGCCAAAGCATTTTTATTCCACCTCCTTAAAAGTTATTTTAACATAGTGATGCATAAATTAGTACACCAGTTTTGCAAAAAAATACTAGTCATAATTTTGGCGTCAACTATCAGTTCTAAAAGCACAATAAAATAATACTGATGTGATGCATTAATTTCATTTGAAGCCCATTTACGAACTAATGTTGTTAACAAATTCGTGAATTTTTTCTTCAGTTTTTTTAACTTTATAGCGGATCAATGATATTATTTGAAATTGTACCACTTTTTGTGTCAAGCAAAACAAATCTGCAATTGCTTTATATTACTTTTTATGCAAGTTCAATGAACTAAATATCACTGGATGTAAGCCTACTTTCATAAACATCTAAAAAGAAGAACTGCTTTCACAATAAATGTACATACCTTTTGGTTAGCTGTTTTTAGAAAAATATTTCTTCTTAGTTATGTACAAGGATTTTTTAGTAAAATCCTAGCGTTGAAAATCAGTTAAAAGAGTCTTAATTCTACTTCAATTCATATCATGCAAGAATGAAATACAAATAAAATATTCAACCGAAACATTAACTTCAGGGATAGAATTCAAGCAAAAACCAATCTGAATAGAAATTTCTTAATATGTTTCGTAAAAAATTGTTTGTTTGTGAAGCCACTCGGTTCAAAATAGTTTGAAGTCTTGTTTTTTGCCCTTTACCACCAAAAAATTTAAGCATAATTAGTTCAATAATTGACCAACCTTTACCGTTAAATAGGAAAAAGCTTTCGTTGAATTAGATTTTATGGGAACTTTTATGTAATTATAAAAATGTTTTTTTAGTAATTACTTACATAAATGTATCTAATTTGCAGCTATATATAATATACTTTTGATTTTTGACTTAGTAGCTTGCCTTTGAATACATTTAGTTAAACCCCTTCAAATACTTTAAAAAGTGGGATACGTTTTGTAAATCTCTTATTTGTAATGCTAAGTTAAGGTTTTAAAATTTAAAAAAACGATTTTAGTATAATTAATTTGCTCTACTTTGTGCTCAAATGATTCAGCTTACCTGTTATTGGGAGGTAAAATATTTCAGACACAATTCCATGTTCAAGGTGAATAGGCTTTAATTGGAAGTCCACAATTTTAGTTATGAGATTTTAGCACGAAGTAAACTCTGTAGTCGTAAATTTCTACAATTATTGATGGTAAAATTTTTATAATGTTCTTTACAATTTTTAATCGACTATCAAATCGACTTATTTGATAAATTCAATGAATCACGCTGATTTTAGCTTTTATAACAGAAGTGGTGTATCACATATTCTTTACGTACGAAAAATTTGTTAAATTCAAAATTCTCACTCTAGTTGAGTTTAAATAAAACTTCCAGTTATAACACATTTCTGAAATCCCGAGTATTTTTTATCGATTTATCGAGGAAAAAATACTTCAAAAAAACAAAATAAGCAATGGCTTTATAGACGGGAAAACCACTAGAGTACTGATTCGCTCTGTCCCACCAAAAGTAATGCTCTAAAAACCAACTGGTTATCCACACTCTCCACAAAATGAATGCATAGCTTTCTGTCTGCACACCCAACGTAAGTAAATGAACATGCATGACAAATTATACTTATTTGATGAATTCCAGAATCACTTTGGTGAACACTCGTACCAAATTTCTAAACTGAGTTCTTATAAACTACGAACAAGTAAGCTGAAAACGTAGGCATACGTTTTGATCCCGTCGCAGCCCATCCCTTCTCTTTTGGCTGGATTATTTTTCAGCGTGCTTTGCAGATATGTAAATTGCTATGAGGAAGCATAGAATATTCTGGATGCTAAGTTAAAAGTTTTCCAGACATGTTGATTTCGTTTTATTGTGCTGCAGCCCATCCCTTCTCTTTCGGCTGAATTAAAGTTTTAGTTTGCTTAACATACTTAAGGAAGGAAGGTTCTGGATTCTATATTAAATAGTGAATATATTGTTGACGTAATAAAGTGTGTTCACGCGATTAGATGTGCTGCTTTTGCATCTTAAAGCAGTTAAAATTTAATATCGTGCAAATGTAATATTCTTATACATGCCAGAACAAAGAAACTATGCGATCACACTGGGTGCTAATATCATACACGTTTATTTTGTGTTCTTTATAAGTTTATATATGCCGTGTTACCATGTGCATATCACCAAACTGTATGTCAAGTAAAAGCCGCATCTTTAAGTTTTTTTTTACGATTTTTGTAAAACTAAGATGCGATAGACTTGAACAACTCCAATGCATTCCAATCAATTAAATAAATAAAAACATGGTTTCTGAAATTTATTAGCCTAACTGGAATTAAGTTCAACACAAAAAGACGATTGACTTTCAAAACTCATAGAAAATTCGAAAATTGGTGACTCCTTGCAAAATTTACTGTTTCTGGGCTTATCTTGTTCTCAAATCATGCTTACAACTTTGTGGTGCTTGTCTTTGAAATGTTGGAGCATTTTGCCTGTAATGATAACTTACGTTGTTTAGCTAGTACCATTTAACATAACTGTTGGTTTGCTTCTGTTTTTGCCACATTGTGTAGAATTATGTGATGAAAGTAACAACTTTGTTTGGAACAAAAGAAGATCTAACCACACATTGAACAGAAAGAGTACAAATTACTCTGTATATCTTAAATGGAATGCACAAACTTTGTTGCCTTCAAGATTTGGAGAGATGTTTACTTTGAGCAAAAGCACACCAATGAACTATTTCAATGTTTTGGTAGACAACATTATTAGTGTTAGTGTTCAGTTCAGTGTTATTAGTTGAAATATAGCTTTAGAAGTTTACGCTGGGATAATATTACAGTACGTATTTGGTGCAATATATCCAATTAATTTAGTTATTGTTATGTAGCAATTACATTCAATTTAATGGGACGTGGAATTTCTATATTCATCCACGGAAGAAGACTAACCATGAAATAAGTAGAAATATTGTTTCAATGCTGCTCACGATTTTTGTAAATCAAAAATATTTTCAGAAGTATTAAAATCATTAACGAATAAATTACACAGGAAATACCTTCCTTTTACGTAGTACATTATAGCAAGATTTTAACACTTATATCCAAGAAATTATACTGTGCCTTCGTTGGGTATGAATCATACATACTTATACGTACAAAATACTGAAAGATTCTGCTTCAGACTTAAAACATAACCAAGGTGGATAGTGTAAAATGATAAAATTTAATTTTGGTAAACACAATTTTAAAAACATCAAAATATTGTTTGTTAGTACACCATAATTAAAATATCATATTTTTAATTCATACAGCAATAAATAAAATTGGCAAAAAATTGCTTTCATATATTGGGAAAGTGAAAACTGTTTTTAATCAATTTTGACAAAATATTGATATTTTAAAATAAAGTCTAAACGCATGTCAATTACCATTGCGTCTGAACTAAGATATTTTCGATGATTTCAAAAATGGAATTAAAAATATGGTCACGTTTTAAAGCATTGCCTATTTTTACCAAATATTTGGAGGTTAGTCAAATTATATGATTTTCACGGTAAAACATGATACAAAAACAAGTGTAAATTAAAGTTTAACAGCTATAGTTATTACTTTTTATCCAAAATAATTTTATACTCAATCTTTTAGTTACTAAATCATGTCGTAAGATCTAAAGTCTTTCCCCATTTTCTGGAATGCCTCGTGAGACATCTTTGACAAAGACCATCCATTGAATTCAAACTTTTCTATGGTTTTCCCAAACTGACTTTCACTCAAAGCTTTAATGCCGCTTGCAATAATCTGTTGTGAGATTTAAAAGAAATTAATTTAGCAGACATCTACAACCACTTTTTTCAGTCAGTTTGATTTTTATGAATTCTATATTTACCTTACATTTTCTAGAGGTTTGCCAGAAGTTAATATCAGACAGGTAATTTTCATGTTTGCCAACACAACTGAAAGGAATGTGTCCGTTATCTTAGCCATTTGATCGAGACCCATCAAAGTCAGTTTCTTTAAATCTATTCGAAAAACAAAAAAATGCAAATTATAACATGCATGCTGTGCAAATTGTTTAGATAACTTTATCGCATGTGCACAAACTTTTCAATTTGAAAAATACTGGATCTCGCACATCTTCTCCCACATAAGCAACATTTCCCAAGTCACAGCAATACTCCAGTGAAATCTCTTGCAGTCCTGGTAGACAACTCCACAAAACTGTCAAAGCCTTATTCGTTCCCGGCCAATTACGTATCTGAAGCTTTTTTAAATTTGGACATGAGGACACTATGTCTTCTGCTTTTGGTAGCGGAAACCCAGCATTTGCATTATCTTTTAGTCCTGGCTTGAACTTCAAGCGAAGCTCCGTCATGTTCACATGAATTATGTCGTTAAAGAGGAATCTAAAAAGATTGCTCGTCTTGGTGACGGGTACTTATTTATTTCTAAATCTCTTTTAACATTAGACCCCATACAGAATTGAGTATAACTCATGAGTACTTAACTTGAGTATGGAACTGTTGGGCTGCAATTAAAATGTATATATTACAACCAAAATTGTAAATAGATGTATACCTTGTAACCAAGAAAAACGTACAATCAATTTTACCACCATTGAGTCATTAAACGATTTTGGATAATCAGACACTATACGAATCTTGTTACAGCTTACTAACCTGAGAAAAAGTAACACTAACGAAAATGTGTGAAATACTAAATAAATTTACAAAGTAAAGCTCTGGATATTTTGCTAGCAATAGAATAAATGTATATATACAAACGATTGATTGTATTTTGGCATTTAGTAAGCTGTTAAAAATGTTGAAAATTTTGTTTGTGAATGTTTACCCATATTCCACCTGTTTAAAAGAAAATGTAAAACTGAACTTCATCAATTTTTTAGTAACTTAAAACTTTTTCGATTGAAAAACAGAAATCTAAATTTGTGAAACAAAAAACTATTTATAAATGCAATATACTCAAAAAATTTATCAAATTTTGGAGTTTTACAAAACTAAATAAGAAAAATTGGTGTAAGCGTTGTATCATTAATAGAAATCAATGTTTTAAAGATCAGTTAAAAGAGGCATTCTAAAGAAGACGTTAATTTGCGTGAAGGTTGTTGTCCAAACAATTAATTTAATTTTAATTTTGAATTAATTTATTCCAACTTTATTCATTTTCAGTAAAACATTTTTATTAATTCATGGTTAATTAACAATTAGTTCAAACAGCGAAGGTCTACAGCACTCCACAGCATGGATTACTAACTGTAAAACCTATAATTTCAGTGTCACATTTATATTAGTCATTTATATTGCTTCATAATTTATAATATTATTATATTTATATTATTATATGAAACAAAATAACATAACCTCAAGACAAATTGAATTGAGCTTTATTTTCAGTGACAAAAAGACAAAAAGCATTATATTGCTATTCAATAAATTACACATAAAATTTCTCTACAGTAACTTCAATTTTTCAAATTTATTAGCAGTTTTAATTTCAATAGGTAATTCATTTCATAATCTCAACACTCTGAACTGAAACATTTGAGAACCAAAAGCACTTTTCGGAGCAAATGAGCCCCGGAAGGAACTACTAGCTCTTGTGTTGTGACCATGTACTGTATCCGCTTGGAAGAAAGTTCGGTGCAAAAAGGGGACAAGATCAAATTTCACAAGTTTATAAAAATACACAACGACCTAAAATCACTTTGCCCTTTATGGAAAACCCACTTTAACTTAATTTAAATCTTCGAAGCAACTCTATCGTACTTTCTAACCCCCAAAACAAGTCCACCCAGTGATATAACTATCCCTTCTGCGATCTTAATTATTTTACCGTTTTTATTCGCCCAAACACAACTCATGTACTGATAAGTACTTAAAACTAGTGCTTCCGCTACCAATTTTAAGCACCCATCAGAAAACAAGTGAAAGTAGCCTAATCTTAACAAAACATATTCTACTCATTCTTTCAACATATATATTGAATTGTAGAAACGGACCCAAATACTGGCCTAAGCATTTCAGATATTCAGCATTGCAGATAGTAATATCAATAAGCTTAAAATTAAAACTACTAACAATTTTATGAATTTGAGGACAGCTAAAAGGTAATATTTTAGTTTTATCTACATTAAGGGTTAGTTCATGATCACTGAGGTAAGTTGAAATCTATTTTAATAGCTGCTTCAACTTTCTCCTTTAAACTGATGAGGTCTTAATGCCTCCCGGCAAAAATAAAATTACTGTCGGCTGCAAATATTATAGTAGTGTCATTTGGTATGATATCAGGCAAGTCATTGATGTACAGTGCAAATAAAATTGGACGTAATATGCTTCAAGCAGGAATACCAACATAACTCATCTATGCTCACATAAGGGTACAAATATTAAAGCATATTAATTAAGTATGTAACTAAACATTTTAAGTCTTTTTTGAAATCATTCTGTCATTGAAATCACGCTGTAAAACTTCTATTTTACTTACTTAATTACAATCGGAAAGCGTATGATATTCGACAATTATCAATCCATTAAAAATGTTCGTTTTGGTACATATAGACCTAATTATGAACAAAGTTAAGTGACCCATTAGACTTTAACCTCAAAAGAAGATTTTTAAAAATGTTATACGTTATCTAATCCACAATGGATTACAACAATTTAACTCCATTTTAATGAAATACAGAATTTAGATTATAGTTATTTAAAGATAAAAACCTACAAAAACAATTTTAATAGCTCGGCATCAAGCAAATTAAAAAAAGTCAAATGCGTAATTTGTAGAACTGTTTTTTAAAAATTAATTACATATTTTGATTGTTGTTAAAATCCGTACAATTGGCCAGGTTTTCTTTTAGTAGAAATTGATAAAATCTGCTGGCCCATACCAACAAACAAACTTTAAAACACAAACAAACAAACACCCAGTTTACTTTATAGAATTTGAAATTTAAGGAAATCACTTCAAGCTTTGAAGGAATAATTTTTACTGACACGAAACAAGACGCGTTGTATAATATTTTGTTATTGAAAAATGTAATTTAAATGCACTCAAGCCGAGGTTTCGTTTGAGCTTGCAATCGTGAAAACTGTAACTTTGTCACTGTAAATTTTGGATGTCTAACACTAATGTCAATAGTCAAAGTAATTTTAAGTGTCTGTTTCATTTTTGTTACTAAAAAAGTTGTTAAAAGATAACTGTCACTGTAATTAACACACTTACTTGTATTATTACAATCATCACAATCACACTGGACTGTCCAGCTGCTAATCAAACATCAACAATACAAATTGTACTCATGCCATCTACTCAACGTGTGCATTAGGCTTACAAAATGAGACTCATGAGATTAGGATCACAGCTCGGCTCACACATTTACTTTGTTCTATTCAAATTGGGCTCATGCTGTTTTGGACGTTTGACACTGATTGTAGTTGCTATCAAGCATATTCTTGACTGGAAAAGAATTTGGATACATAGAAACTCTCCTTTCATAAACCCAAGACAAGGTTTCCCGAAGTACTAGAGGTTTTTCGAAGTGCTAGAGGTTTCCCGAAGTACTAGAAGTTTACAAAAGGGAAGAGATTTCAGTTTTATAGTAATCTTGTTATAACTTAACCAGCGGTCACAACATTTAATTTTAAGCAGAGTTCGATTTTAAAACACCAAAATTAGGTTTGAACCTCTTAAAACGTATTTGTCTTTAAAAACATAGTCGTTTAATCACATTTTATAAACTAAATTTTGGCAGTAGCGTGTAATGAGAACACACATGTCTCCTAGTTGCTTAGATAAATACGTTAAGAAAGCCAACAAACTTTGGTTGTTCCTAAATTATTCATAGGTGACTAAACTCTTATGTAAAACCATGTCAAATAAAGTGTATTTGCGCAGACAAAATACAGAACTGAGTATTGCTGGGACATATTGGATTGACATGTATAAAAAGGAATCGAGGTTCTACCTTACGATATTTCTGCTGATCAATTAATGTAATGTAAAAAATTATCACATTTTTATTCTATGGTTGGCGCGTTGTGTTTGACGTGGTATAGATGAGTGGAAGCCAAACTGAATCAAGTTAGAATAAAAGTTGCTTGAACTATTCGAACACATTTGTTCACCAGAAACTTAATTGTCAGAAACATTTCTTCAAAAATTTATTTAACCACATTTCCCATAAGATTTAAAGCATTAAGACCAAATTAGGGAACTTTTTAAATGTTTTGTTTTAGTGCTACAACACATCTTACTGAATATTTTGTTTCCATGACCGGGTACTTTTAGGCGCGATTTAATCTGATTAATGTTTAAAAAGTACTTTCATATGATATAATTATTTTAAATAGAGAAGTATAATTTATCATACCAATCCATTTAAGTAATGTTTTAACGTGTTCAGAACGAATGTATTATCTCATTTGGAATTACTTCATCTTACGTAAACTTTTTCCGAGTACAAAGCTTTTCCGTCAGTTTATTATAATGAATTCCTTTGGTCAAGATTCAAAAAAGAGTTTAAAAACACAACTACAGTTTGAAAAAATAACTTGACATTTTCCGAGTACACAACAAGAGTGTGTAATTCTTTAATAGAGAAAATTGGAAGTTCTACGACGAGAAATTATTAAGGTTATAAATCCAATGTAACTCCAATTTACTACAGATTAAAACGTCCATACATGTTAATGTGAAAATTTAAAAAAAAATACAAATTCTGCTTCTTTCAACATCTTGTACTTTAAAGAGGTACAAAGTATTTTAATTTTTTGAAATTTAACTTAAATCGGCGATATCAAAACTAACAATAGTCAGTTTCAGAACCGCTGTTATGTTCAGACTGGTGAAAAGGTGAAAAATCTTATAGTTTGGAATTTAGTTAAATATATTAGTACATTAACGAAAACATGACATGAAGGAAAAATACAAAAATAATCTATATAATTGAAGCTTTGTACTAAACACCTGGGTTTGTGATACTTAAATACATAAAATCTTACAAAACGAAAGTTCTAAATAAAAATTACGAACGGACTGCTTTGCTTATTAATGTAATCCAATTCGGTTAAATTTTCATTATGACATGCACACTATTTAGTTTTCACTTGAGCGAATTACATCCTTGATTTATATAAGTAATATTTTAGTGGCTCTACTTGCAAAATAGGTGAACCATCAAATCAAGGAACATTTTTAACACTTAAAAAAGTCTCGAATTTGTAATTTTTATGTAGCGGTGACTTATTTTTCTCATTCAAAACCAAACTTAGCAGCTTTGAGTATTTTTTATGGTTTAAAAAGTAGTATTAAATAAAAGATGTACCGTTTTACTTTAGTCTTAAGTCTTATAAGTACTATGATGCACTTTAGTGTCATAAGTGAGCAAAAGAAAATTTTCATTAATGTCACATTGTTGGAAAACCTCGATTTAAAAAATTTTTCACTAGCGTTTCGTCAATTAGCTGAATACAAACATGTGGGCGGACCCTATTACGCACCTGATGAATTAATAGAACTTGTTTCTCAAAAGTATAGAGCAGATCTTTTGAGCTCCAGACACGCCTCTGCAATAAATTTTAATACAACTTTGGAAAAGTTTGGACACGAAAATTGCCTTATCGTAATGAACAATTTTCGAGGCACGGACTTTGGTTCATTAAGTTTTACACCAATCGTGCTCCGACAATTTGGATTAGCCTTGCTCACACATTCCTTGGGCCATAAAATAATGCTAGATCTAGTATGGACAACACCCGGTTCCAATTATTATATAAATGAAACTGTAGAAAAGCCAATTTTTTATTTAGATAAGATTATTTACCCATGTCACGTGTCTGAATATTTTAGCTCAATATTGGTTGGGTCTTCCATTTTCAATAGTGGTGTATGTGTACATTTAAATAAAACTAAGTTCATTTTTAAATCTAAACCCTGGCAATGTCAAATACAAGTGGACGTGCTTATGCCAAATCATGCGTTGATGACAGGGAGGCTGACAAATATATTTCAACGAGATGATTTTAAATTTCATTTTCCTCCTAGTACGGTACCGTATATTAACGTTGCCGTCATCTCCATTGAATCAAACATTTACACATTGCCACACCTACTTGATTGGTTAAAGCGAGACGAGGATATTATACGATATGAAAGCAGTTCGTATTACGAAATGGTCACTGATGTCCTACTGTTAGTTTTTGCGTCATGCAGTTATAAAAGTATGCAACGGTCGTATTGTAAGATCGACAGAGGTCGAGTTTTATTACCTTGTCCAAATTGTTTCAGTTCATGGAGAGCAGTTAAAATAGAATTGGAAACAATGAATTTGCACTCGATCACAAAATTTCACAACGACTATACAACGTCGTGGAAGTACCTTGGAGGAAACAATGGAAATCTCGGTTACAAAGTTTATGACCATTTCAAATATTTAATTGTTAAAAGTAACAAATTTGATTTGTTTAGGGGTTTACAATCAAAACCAATAGGAAATTTAAACAACGTTATACAAAATAGGTTAGCTTTCATTTTGGCATCATTTTTAACAGATCTTTTAGGAAATGCAACTAGTTATAACATGAAAAAGTATAAGGAAAGTAATATTATATGGATAGATACTGATGCGATATTTAATCCTGCAGATCTTTTACAAATCACAAATACCTTAAGTTCGTTGAGCTTTATCACTTGTAGACACCAGGGGTACAGCTCATTTCCCTTCGATGAGTTTTGGCAGGTTTTCGACGAAAATGTTTGGATTTGCATTTTTCTGTCTGTAATATTTCTTTTGTTTGGTTTTAAATGCTTATCCCACAAAAACATTTTTAAAGTTCCACAATACTCCCGAAAGCTGTTCTTTTTGGTAAAAGTGTTCTTGGAGCAAGGAGATCCGTTTCCCACGAACATTAACATGTCCCCAAAATTTCGAATTATGATTGGTGGAACACTAATTGCTGGCGTGGTACTAAGTAATGCTTATAAAAGCACAAATGTATACAACATCGTTAAACCCAGACAGCTGGTTCCATATGAATTAGTAGAAGACATTTTTCGTGATAATTTTACACTTTACAGTAGATTAACGGTAGTATATTACTACATTAATTATCATGAAGATTGGGTAAAAGAGCTTCAAAATGTAGTTCCGGAAAAAACATTGTGGGGATACATCAAGTTCCAGCCAGTTACTCTAATTGGCTATAGTGAAGCTAATTTATATTCAATGGATTACACGGAAAATGAAAATGTTATTCTGACAAATATTTATAACCGAATAAGTAAAAATCCATTACATACACTTTTAAAATCTATTATTCACCCTAAGTTTGCCGAACTTATTTTAAAACCAATGAAAGCCCTTAATGTGTTTGAAAACATTGGATATAACCCAATATATAAAGTTAATTATACAGAAAGTAATATCTCCAGGGAATATAATGAGTACGACATTAAGTGGAATAATGCGTTCAGAGAAAAGTTTTTTGACAGCCAAGCAAAATTGATATTGGACGATTTGACTGGTTGTCCAGAAAAATCGGCTTGGTTGCTGCCTCAATACGTTGGTAAATACTACTCAAAGCTTCTGTCTAGTAAAAAATCGTATTCACACATTGGCCAAGAGTTATTTGGAATAGAGGCAATAAAAATAAATTTAGAAGGATTGATTCCTCTAAATGTTATTAAACGTGCCATGTCTGCCCCAGAGTCCGGAACAATAGAATGGTTACAAAGTTTAATAGCTTTTAACTTTGAGAAAATAGAATACCCGGGAGTTCCATTGGAAAAGCCGAGCATGAAAGGAAATGTATTAGTTGTTTTTATTGCTGGGTTAGTAGGATTAGGAATATCTTTATTAGTTTATATTATAGAAATTCGTCAAGCCATTTTGTACCGCTTATTTAAATTTTATTATTATATATTGAGTGTATTCAGGCGATACACTCGTCGTTTGAGAACTTGCATTCATACGAAAAAAAAAATACTCCAGACGTTTACAAAAAAAACAAATAACCTTATGAAAAAAGGCTCTAGACATTTTGATGGCTATAGAATAAGGGCATATATGTAGGTTCATTTGATTAAATTGTTACACAAATATTGTATTTTGGGAAAATATTGAAGTTGTCTGTGAAAACTTACCGTAATTGTACCAGTCCTTAAGTAAGTTTTTTAAATTAAACAATGATTTATTTTTAAAATATCGAATTCTTGCAAGTGAGTAATCAACAAAAAATGTTAATTTTTGTTGTATTTTTAACACTTCTATTTCTTGTAAATACTTTCAGCACGCAAATTGAAAAAAATATTCGTATATGCTTCGGTTTTTAATTGTAAAACGATGAAAAAAGTGAATAAGCACAAAGAAAACACGCAGCTGGGTATTGCTTAGTCATATTTGATTGACATGTATTAAACAAATAAGTCGAGGTTCTACATTTTGATATTTATGCTGAGCAATTAAAGTAAATTAAAAAATAGTCACAGTTTAAAGACACATTGCATGTAGAAACCAAGTTGAAACATTAGGTGCTTGGACTTTACAAACACTCTTGTCAACCGGAAACCTAATAATCAGAACCAATCTTCTAAATAGATAGCATACCACATTTCCCGAAAGATAGAAAAGGTCAATTTTTTTGAATTTCTGAAAGTTGTTATTCCAATGTTTTTTGGATCAGCTACAACAAGCATTTCTGAAGATTTTTTGTTCCCATAATCGGGTACTTCTAGCCACGATTTTAACTGATTAAATGTTGATAAGTACTTTGAAACATATTTAACGAGTAATATAGAAAAACAAGATTTATCGTACCACTCCACTTAAGCTATGATATTATCATGTTAAAACATTTGTTTAATCTACTTTGTAATACATTTAATCTACTTATTTTTCCCATGTGTAAAACATTGTTGCCAGTTTGAAATACTTAATTTTTTTGTTTAAAACGCATAGCTCAGATAAAGACAAATCAATTTTTCTAAAAACATAACGCAAGAAAAGCAGTAAATGTGTTTAAAACCTTAAAATTGAACTTCATTTTAAACGGATTATAATGTATTTTGTAAAAAAAAGATTAGTTTTAAACGAGCTTTTTTGCTCAGACTAAAAAAACGTGAAAAATTTCAGTTTGGGATATGGTTCAATAATTTAGTAGCATGCCTAAAACATAACATTATAAAAATCCGATATAAAAAGCCATATTATTAATAAATAAAATTTTTGTTGTTTTGTGATACTTTAATACTTAAAAGCTTACAAAGGTTAATTATAAAACAGCAAGAGAAAAAAGAGTCTGTGCAAATTTTAATAATCATATTCAGTTCATACTGTACAAACTAGGTAATTTTATGGTTTACAAAATGAAAAACTTAAACTTTAAAAGAAATAATTGACCGCAAGAATTGCAAAATAAGAGAACCATTATATCTATGAATATATTAGGAACTTTAGGAATTTGTCATTTTCATTTAGGGAGTTTTGTATTTTTCTGTTAAGGCCAAACTTGGCAGCTTTAACCGCTTTTCGATTTCAAGTGTACCAACATTAAACAAAGAATGTATTCATTAAATTTAGCCTTAACTTTGCTAATTATTCGGATACACGTAAATGTCCTAAGTGAGACAAAATATAACACAACTGAATTTGTTATTAATCTAACATCGTTGCAAAACTTAGACCCAAAAAAATTTTCCCTACCATTTCGTCATTTCGCTAGCTTCAGAGACGTCGGCGGATTATATTACGAACGCAATGAGTTTATAGAACTTGTTTCTCAAAAATATAGATCAGACCTTTTGAGCTCCAAACAATTATCTGTCTCAAATTTTAATACAATTTTAGAAAAGTTTAAAGATCGTTTCTCATGTCTCATGATCGTGCCTCATCGTTTTAAACAATTTCCAAGGCGCAAATTTTGGGTCCTTAGATTATACCCCGATTGTGCTCAGACAATTTGGATTAGCCTTGCTTACACATTCCTTAGGTGATAGGTTTAAGATGGATCTAGTCTGGGCACCACCTGGCTCCAGTTACTCCATAAATAATACTATCCCAAAGCCAATGAATTATTGGGATAAAATTATTTACCCGTGTCCCATGTCTGAACTATTTAGTCCAAATTTTGTTGTATCTACTTACTTCAATAGTGGTGTTTGTGTTCACCTGGATAAAATTAAGTTCGTTTTCAAATCAAAACCATGGCAATGCCAAATCCAAGTGGATTTGCTTATGCAAAACCATGCGCTGATAACAGGTAGATTGACTAATATATTTCAACGCGATGATCATTTATATTTTTTTCCTCCTAGTACGTTACCGCATATTAATGTTGTCGTCAGCCTCGATGAGTCAAACATTTACACAATGCCACACCTATATGATTGGCTAAAGCGAGAAGAGACTATTACAACACTTGAATACGGTACATATTACCGAATGGTCACAGATGTCCTACTGGCAGTTTTTGTGACATGTAGTTGTAAAAGTAAGCAATGGTCCTGTTGTAAGATCGACAAAGCTCGAGTTTTAAAACCTTGTCCTAATTGTTTAAATTCATGGAACGAAGTGACAATAGAATTGAAAACAATGAACTTACACTCGATTGCAAAAGTTAACAACGACTATCAAACTATTTGGATGTACTATAGAAATTGGAATGGAGATCTTGGTGACAAATGTTTTGGTTATTTAAAACATTTGATTGTGAAAAGTAACAGATTTGAACTTATTCACTTTATTACATCAAAATTAGCAGGAAATATAGACAACGTTTTACAAAATAGGTTAGCTTTCATTTTTGCATCATTTATTCGAGATGTTTTAGGAAATGTGTCCAGTTTAAGTTATTTTGAAGTTGAGAAAAGTAATCACCTCTCGACATATACGGATGCGTTGTTTAATCCAACAGACCTTTTACGAATCACAAATAATTTAAGTCCACTAATTTTTATTACTTGCAGAAACCAGGGGTACAGTTCTTTTCCTTTCAGTGAGTTCTGGAGTGTATACGACGAAAAAGTTTGGATTTGCATTTTCCTTTCGGCATTGTTTCTTTTGTTTGGTTTCAAATGTTTATCCTGGGAAGTTTTTTTCAAAAGTGAACAATTCTTTAGAAAGCTGCTCTTTTTGATTAAAGTATTTTTAGAGCAAGGAGATCCGTTTCCCACGAGCATTACTTCGTCACCATAATTTCGAATTATGATTTGTGGAGCACTAATTGCTGGCATGATACTAAGTAATGCTTATAAAAGCACAAATGTGTACAACATCGTTAAACCAAGAGAGCTAGTTTCTTATGAATTAGTGGAAGACCTCTTCCGTGAGAATTTTACACTTTATAGTAGATTAGGTGAAGTATTTTACTACATTAAATATCATGACGATTGGACGAAAGAGCTGCGAAATCTATTTCCAAAAAGAACAATGTGGGGATTGTCGATTTGGAAACACTTAATGACAGTCTTAGAAAAGTGAGTGGCCACAGTGAAGCTTTTTTATATCATTATTGTTTCAAGAAAAATAGAAGCATTATGACTACAAAGACTTATATTCAAATAAGTTCAACCAAAACGCTCAAGACACTTCTAACGGCTACTGCTCACCCCAAGTTTGCAGAACTTATTTTAAAACCAATGAAAATCCTTAAAATGTTTGAAAACATAGGCTATGATCTATCATTTCAAGCACATTATGCAAAGCGTAATATTTCCAACGAAGATATTGAAATTAAGTGAAATAACGCGTTCAGAGAACACTTTTTTGACAGTCAAGCAAAGTTTATATATAATGACTTGAAAAATTGTCCAGAAAACTCGGCCTGGCTTCTACCTCAATACGTTAGTAAATACTACTCAAAAGTTTTGTCTAGAAAAAAATCGTATTCACACATTGGACAAGAGTCGTTTGGTCTACAGGCAATAGGAATATCCTTAAAAGGACTGATTCCGCTTAATGTTATTAGACGTGCTTTGTCTGTCCCAGAGTCCGGAACAATGGAATGGTTACAAAGAATAATTGCTTTTTACCTTGAGAAAATAGATTACCCGGAAATTCCATTGGAAAAGCCAAGCATGAAACGAAATGTATTAGTTGTTTTCATCGCTGGGCTAGTAGGATTAGGGATATCTTTATTGGTTTTTATTATAGAAATTCGTCAGGCCATTTTGTACTTCTTATTTAAATGTTATTATTATATGTTGAGTTTACTAAGGCACTACATCCATCGTGTTACAGCGAACTATCATAAGAAAAAAATACATACAAATGACGTTCACAAAAATATTATGAGAAGCTTTTAGAGCAAAGCTATGGCTATATTGTTAGCATTAGAATAAATGCTTATAAGAACTTTTTTATTGCATTTTTATGAAACTTTAGTTTGCTGAGAATACTGTTAAAATTATGTAAAAACATTTACAAAAAACAAACATTTAAAAACATGGTTTTTGGGTTTGTTTGTGTAAAAAGTCTGAATATTAATATTTTCAATTAATTATTACCGCAATTAAAACTTAAAAAACTAAGGTGTTGAAAATAATTGTAGCCACTGATTAAAAGCATACAAACACAAATCAATGAAAAGGAATCAATTTAAACGAACTTTGTTGAACCTAACTTGGATTTGAACTAAAGTTCCGGATTCGAGTACCAAATTTGCATCTCTTTTAAAACGTAATACCCTCATGTCAACTTAGACCAGTTAGGCGCAAATTTTAAAATTATACTTGCGTCTTTCCTAGAAATTTGCTTAAGATTTATCTGAGTTGAAGCATTTTTCGATATTTTTCGCGCAAAGAAGTTTTCATCTTATCTATTTTATTTTACTACTACGTCATCAATTGCTACTTTTTTGTATTATTGAGACAGTTGGATGAATGACACTATTTTACTCAAAAATACACTGTCCAAGCCTAATTTTTGCAATAATTGCTACTTTATCTGAGACCCAAGACAAAATATGTATATCTCAGTTCATGAAATAAAGTTAAGAAATTGTTGAAAAATAATTAAGCTAAAATGATTGGGGTTTTAACTTTTCAGTAGATATCAACATTTTCTGACCTTAATCAAGATTTGTTCATCTCAACCAGAATTTGTATTGGTGACCAAATCGTTAAATATTTAAATTTAATAAATAAGAGTTAATCCGTTGTAATTTTTTGGTCTATTGAGAATATTACATTTATCGTATATAATTAAGTAAATTCGTTGCTAATAGCTAATATTTTTTGCCCAAAAACGTATGCTTGTCTTAATGGTTTTGTCAAACCAGGTATTGCTGGCATATGTTTGTTTAAAAGATATTTAACGTTGAGTAATTTCCTTTTAATATTTTTGCTAAACAGATAAGGTAATGAGAAAAAACTCATTATAACGACATATTTTATTTTAATGTTAGCTTATTGTTTTACTTGAGAGAGTTGGAAGCCATCCAAATCATATAGCTATGATAATAGCTGGGAACATTCGAACCTGATAATATCCTAGAAGCTTTGTAAACATCAGAAACGGTTCTTCATAAAATTATCGTACCATATTTCTCAAAAGAGGGAAAACTTGTAGACAAAAATATTGAAATTGGTCTTTGAGAGTTTTTTAGTGGTTTCTGGAAGTGTTGCAACAAGTGTATTCTTCGTATATTTTGTCCCCGTATGCGGGTTATTTTAGCCACAATTCAAACTACTCAATTTTTGATAACAATTTTAGTTTAAAATATTTAATACAGAAGCAAAATTAATCGTTGAAATCCACTAAATTGGTGATACAAACACGCAAGGAACGTCTATTTAATATCCCTTGTATAACAGTCTTCCTAATTACATATTTGCGTATGTAAAAATTTTACCAGCCAATTTGTTTTCTATTCCTTGTCTTTATTTTCCTGGTACCACTTCAGACACAAAACGATTTCAAAATGGGAAGCGACATGTTCGCAAGTTAGCAAGGAATTATAAATTTCAAATAGTAAAAATCGCTATCCTTACCGCTAAAAATTAATGATATTGTACTATTTATAACAGATAATAAGCTGTGTGTGCTACAAAAACTAAATAAACGCAAACCTATAGAAATGCATCGTTTCTGGATCAAAAAATCTAATTATTTTAGGATAAAAACAGAGTTGCATATTTGTAAATGGTCAATATTGTTGCTAAATAAATACGTCCCAACTAGCAGTTTCGCCAAGGTTGTCAAAAAAGTCAATAATCTTATAATTTTAAATTTAGTTTCAAGTTTTGATAACTCAACCAAAACATATCGGATTATTGAGCCATTGCAATAATAAGTTATACGTTCATGTCATTATGATAAAAAAACTTGTGTTTCGGGACACTTAAATATTTAAAAGTTTACCGTTAGAGAGAAAAACGACCCCTTGACTAATTCAAAATAAAGTACAATGTTTTTATTTAATTTCAAGATGTCTTCTATTGTATAGTATTCATTTTTTTGTCATAAAGCCTGAGTGTTTTTATTTATTTTTAAATATTCAAAATATTGTTTTCTTTTATATTTTATTACAACATGCGTACATGCAAGATACAACTGTTGAAACCATTGGATTTAATTTAAAAAAGTGAGCTGAAAAAGTCAGAGAATAGCTTTAATGAGATAGTAATTTTGTGTACGCGCAAATTAATTACTTTTTAAATTATATGCAATTTGATTGCTCAGATTTAAAAAAGTAGGCTTCAAAATATACTAAGAAAAATGTACAAATTGAGTACTTTACTTTTAAATTTGATTGCTATTCGTGTACTCGATATTGCCCCAAGTATGGCAGAATATGACACAGAGAATATTTTATTCAATTTAACATCACTTGAAAACTTAGATCCCAAAACGTTTACCCAAGCACTTTATCATTTTTCAGACTTAGGGGATAACGCGATTAATGAATAATTGATAGAACTAATTTCCCAACATTATAGAGCAAACTTTGTGAGTTCCAAACACTTTGTTATCAAGAATCTCATC